>APFE030076458.1:0-13848 GCA_000404065.3 Pinus taeda | reverse complement strand
TATATAGAAAGGAGGTTTTGTCATTTGAATCATCCAAGAATTGTTCATTTATGTAATGTAAAGGAGGTTGCCCCCTCGAAGAGGCTGAATTCTAAGGCGTTGATCTATCTTTTCTAGAGCTAGTTTCATAACATGTGGTATCCAAAGGAAATTTATGATGTTGATTTAACACTTAAGGTTGTTCGGGAAGCAATAATTTTGCTCAATATCTCCTAAAAACAGGTTGTGAGGTCCTAATATGGCAAAAAAATCATGGTCATGGGCACATAAATAGAAAATACTTTCAGTAACACGTACACATTATTAAAGTGTATGCGCATTCTTGATCCATGCCAAGTTGGAAACCTAGTTGGCATTCTAGTTTCTATCTTAGGCATTGCCAAGCTTGGACACCTAGGAACAAGTGCATGTTCCAACACACATTCTTAGTGGCCTCGTTGCCATATTTGATGCCATCATCTTCGTGCACCGACCCTCTTTATTTTCTCTTGTTCTACTTTAAGGAAAAGGGAAAAAACAGGTATATCCTTGAGTTTACTAAGATCATTTTTTTATCCTAAATGCTTCATGGTCCTCGAAGATTGGTGACTACTACGTTAGATCTATCCAAAAGGATCGTTTCTTGCCAACTTAACCACTGAGCCTAACAACGAAAATGTCAAAAAAATTAAACTTGTGACCTCTTGATAATAGAGATGCTTTAATGATGGAAACTCAACTAATTGAACTAATCCTTACGATTAAATTTGTTAAGATCATTTACCTAATATACTATCAACTTTAATTTTTCCAAAATTTACAAATTAATTATATAATTATCTCTTATTATTTTTAACAACACCCACACATTACAAAATTTCCTTATTGTTACATTGTTCACACAAACAAAAAAAAATTGAATTATGTGACATATATACCTATTGAATTATGTAACACATATAACTATGCTTCATGCTTCATACTCTTTATTATTTGTATATTTCCTAATTTTATATGAGAAAAATAAAGTATATCATTATGCATTATTATTTTCAAACTTTATATGCTAAACATAAAAAATTTATGAAAATGCAAAAGTCTACTGGAGGCAAGTGAGAAGATCATGAGCCATTACTTCTAATGGATGGTGACATATACTAATTTGTTTGGTCCTTATCTTAACTAAATGTTATGGTATGTTATCAAACACTACATTTTTTGCTATTTTATGTGCTTATATAATAACATTAGTAACTAAAACGATATATTGGAGTTTAGAAAGAGGTATGGATGGATATGTTTTATATTTCCGTAGTTTTGATATATTAAGTCATCTTGTAAGTTATTAAGAGAGGGTAGTTATTTTTGAACCTAATGTGTTTACATTAGAGACATTAGACACATTTTATAGAATGAAATTTTAAAAATGTTTAATAATAATATCAAGAAATTTAAGATATATTTAATTATATTTATAAATTACAATATAATATTCAATTATATTTTGATTTATTTATTTTTAATCAAAGTTTCATTTATTTTTAAATCAAATATATTATAAGAATATTTTAAATTTAAGAAAGTTTCCATTTCAATATTAGTTGGATTTTTTGGATTACATTCTAAGGTTTTGAAAGTGTAAGGATGAGTAATACAATTACAAGTTGGTTGTGTATTATTTAGATTATTCTTTTTAAGTAAATAATAATAATTAAAAAAAATTTCAGAAAAAAAAATCTTCATCGTATTATATTGAGTCAATATAAACTGTACATAAGATACAACAAGGATCAAAACTAGCCACCTTGCAAGCACATGAAATAATAATAATAATAAAGTTAATATCTAAGTTTCGACCATTGTATGTTTGGTTGAATCAATGTTAATTTTGATACCTTATATTGACAAACAAATAAAGTTAACTTTCTTTATAAACAGAAAATTACACCCAAATACTTAGCGCTTTAGATTAAAATTATTTAATAAGCATATATAAAATATTACAAAATATTTTAATATTTAAAATTAATCTTAACAATAAATGCGTGAATACACAAATAAAACTACTGTAAATTAATTCCAAACACTAAAATTCCAAATTATTTTAACTATCTTAAATTGCTCATAAATGGATTAGATTTATAAAACATTTTACTTCCAAATTTAAAATCGTTTGGCAACCGCTCAAATCATGTCTGCTGACAAGGAATTGATCTCGAATCGATTATATTTGTATGCACCAAAAGTTAATTGCCATGAGATATATGCTGCATGACTTGCGCGGAAAAGTTGAAAATTTTCCAAGAGGAAAGGACGTGTTAAATTTATTTTTTTTATCTAAATTGTGTTTAGTACAAACGTGATATATTATTTTATTTTAATTTTATACGGACTCTAAAATATGTAAGTTTTAATAGTGTAATTAGTTGAGAAAGGGTTTTTAAAGTAAAATAATCTGTATTTAAATCTCACCGGCGTGCTAAGCTCGGACTAAAAAACGAAATTCATACCTTTAATGTATAGATATTCTCTCCAACTACACCACGTGACCTATGAATTTTTATTATTTTATTTTAATTTTATATGGACTCTAAAATATGTAAAATATGTAAGTTTTAATAGTGTAATTAGTTGAGAAAGGGTTTTTTAAAGTAAAATAATCTGTATTTAAATCTCACCGGCGTGCTAAGCTCGGACTAAAAAACGAAATTCATACCTTTAATGTATAGATATTCTCTCCAACTACACCACGTGACCTATGAATTTTTATCTCCTTTGGACATTTCAAGATACGAGATTCATTACATCTACCCATCCACCATCACATGGACCTTTAAAGGCTTAGTTGTTAAGAAGTATATAATATAAAAAATTAAAATATAATATATATTTTCAATCAACTTTAATCCATGCAATTGTGTTAATATTTATTATTATGTAATCAATTATGACTTTAGTTTTTTTTAAATAATGCTAGGTCTCCTCGACCATTTAAATTTTATGGGTATGAAATTAATATACGTACTTATATGTGACGAATTGCTTTAAAATATATACAATAATGTCATGTCTAAAGAAGAAAATAATAATTAAAGTGGCAAACCCCACAAAATAGAAAATGGAATTCCATAGTTTTCCTCTTTCTTGGATCCCAACAAAAGTTAAAAGAGCCCCAGCAAATAAATACAATTTAATATCAAATAAAAAAGTCAAAGAAATATTGTAATATCGTTGTACGTCTGAGTTTTAATTCTTGTTAGTCCCTGCCCTCCGGGCCTGGCAGGGACTATAGTAATCGGTTTTGGCCGGTTACTATTAGTTCTACGCGCGAATCCATAAAAAATTGTATTCATTAACCTAAGTTTCAACTTTATATTTGATAAATCACTTTTTTTAAACCAATACGAAATCTCTACCGCTATTTCGACCACTAAGAATTTTAACCATCTTATTTGGCCTCATATCGAGGCTAGGATCTGGCCAAACTTAGGATAAATCTTGATTTAACATATGGATTCAATCAATTTTCTAAACATGGGAACTAATGCTAGCATTGCATTAGCATTAATTCGCTAACATTAAATGTTAAATGAAGAACTAGAACTACTTTATAAGTTCCGCAAGTGTGCATGCATGTTGAGGTGCCCATCGTTGAAGTTGGCAGCTGGTGTGGAGCATATGTGCTGTCAAGCATAGGGGCGGTGATCACATCTTCATAAGAGCCGACCTGCGTGGGAGTCTGCCATGCCTGCAAGTTGATCGAACCCGCTATCTGCTGTCCGATTTCCCCTCTTTTTTTGCAGATTCGATTGGTGCAGACTGTTCGCAGTTGCGATGGAATGGAAGCGGAACGGCAGCTCCTCAGTCTCGGCCGGCAGCTCCTCAGTCTGAGACAGACACATCCATACATATGCTCTGTTACTGTTCCTAAAATACATTCATGTGCATATTCCTAATATATATTCCTAAGCTCTATCAAAATGATTACCTGAGGTTTTGATGCAGGTGCAAGAAATTCTTTAGGCATGCCTCAGATGTTGCTCCGTGGCGGGAATGGGCAGGGTATTCCAGGCACCGTATAAAGCAATATCTTGCAATCAGCGGTCTCTGTAAAGTGCCAGTATGCAGAGGTAATAGAGACATTCATATTTGTACTATAAATAAATAAAATTAGCAAAATCAATTTGATGTACTACCATTTCAGATTAACTTGTAACAAATAACAGATTCCATTCCATTTAACTTGTAGCAGACATTAGATTCCAATTTATAGGCCGATCTCTCCTTTCTTGTGTGAAAAATACTTAGCTTAATAAAGTTAAAAAGAATTGAACGAATCCCAAATTTAGCAAGGCCAATGTTTCTAACGTATAAATAATAACTGCATCTTAGGAACAGCTCTGCATTTCGTGTTTTTTTTTGCATTTTGCAAGATTTTGACCACGGCAGAAATGTTCAAAGGACATTCATCAAGAGTGACAGTAATTATATGCAACGCCAATGAAACAGGCCTAATCAAATACGCCATCTTATTAAATTTCAAAACTAAAACATTACATGCAGAGTTCCTATTATTCATACATATAGAGTTCCTATAACAACAAACAAAGAAGCGATGTAAAGCAAATCTGCAAACAAAGTGAAATTGCATATATCAAAATCATAATCAACAGATATACAGATTTAGTTCTCGAACCTAAGCGTTGGAAATGTCCATAGCCTGGGGGCTGAGAAGCCCCAGGCGGATGTCCTCGCTGTGCAGAGAAATCTCATGACCGTGTTCATAATTGGTACTATTCAGAGCTCCCAGAATGCTGCGAAAAACAACGACCTCGCAAGGCAGAGTGAGAGGTCCCGCGAAATCAAAACCATATTCCTTCTTTGCATCGTCTAACAGCATCCGGAACAGAGGGTGATTCAGACAAGTAGGAAAAAGGAGAAAATGCTTCAGCCGTTGAGGATGTGATTCCAATTCTTTGTAAGTGCAATCCAGAACTTGGACAAAAAATTAAAATATAAATTCATCACGGCGCGAACTAATTTTCGTCGATGACCCCATGAGGTGAATTTCAGTTTCTTATTTCAGGAAAAGGAAGCAAAATTTAAAATATCCCCGATCTGGGTTTTGTGCAGAAGGACCTATATTGACTTTAATGCGAGACTCTTCCAGAAATTCTGAGTTGTTTCATACATTTGCAGGTTCTTTCAATGCTAGTTTTGCAAAAAACGTCCTGCGAGCTAGACTGTGACCTCAAGCACGAAGCCGTTCTGCCCGGAAACATTACCGTTCCCATTGTATCCAAAGCCATCAAATGCGACAAGGGGGAGCACATGCACTGGAGGTTCAACGATTCAAGTAACTTTTGAATTTGCAAGCCACCTCATAAAATGATGAAGCTGCCAGAAGAGAAATGAATTACCTGGTTGTCAAAAGAGACAGGCACGCTTAAAAAGTTTGCAATCTCTAGAACTGTATGCCTATGAATTCGATCTTTAAAAGAAAAAGAAAGACAAAGTCCTCAGAAAGAAAATTACGCAGAGAAGTAGATCGCCCCGTACTGATCTTTGTATCATATTTTCCCTTTGAAGCGCCATGAACAACATTAGATTCATCCTCATCCGCGGAGGCATTAACCCTTTTCGAACTAGAAAACATTGATTAGCAGCTGCAACCAATTCCTCCGAGATCAGGCCTGCTGTAAGCGTCAAGTTGTTTTCGAATGGCATTAGCTACGCGTGCTCGGCTGCTAAACAACGATGCCTGGTTTCTTCCGCCACGTTTCGCTCATGCACATCATAACATCAATGGGGTTACTGTGTTTCTGGGGTTACTGTGTTCTTTAACCTCGCTAGTAAACCTCGCAACGTTGTTTAAACCTACTGGATGGGAGATCGTGGTAAGTTATACACAGAAATATTCACTAACGTGCATGTGGTAAGACACGCGGTAGCTAATAAAGAAATATCGACTGACAAGTGGTGATTTATCTGGGCACTTTATAACTAATATTAAGAGCAATGCATATTTAATATATATGTTTTTACTGAGATAATACTAACTTAGTCCTATTCATTCCCGTCGGCAATAGTTAGAGACAATGTAAATGGTTTACTTCATACTATATTATCAAAACATCAAATTAACTTGATGAATTAGTTGTCAACTCATTCTCAAATTGCTGACTGGACTCAAGTCTAGGGCTCTCTCGTATTTCAATTTCATGAGGCCTGGACATGTGCTCAGATTGTATATATTCTTGCAAGGATTCTAGCAAGTCGCTTTCGAATTCCACATTCCCAATTCGTACATCCATGTAACCATACATTGCAACACATCGATACAATTTGTATTCTTTTGGATCAACCCGCCGGAATCGAAAGCGTTCTTCAGCTGGGACTGTGTTGACGGGCATGTACTTCACACAAACAAATACAACAACGGAATGGATGGCAGGGAGATTGGTTATAAAATATGAAAATATGGGTGGAATTCCCTGTGGCAGTTCAGAGAACAGAAGCCCAATGCCTGGAACTCTTGTCACATTTAAGCTTGAGAATAGACTATTCACTTGTTCTTGGGACACCTTGTGTTCGGCCTCATAAGCATATCTCCTTACGTGCACGTAATGCCAAACGTACATTGTGAACAACAAAACTGCTGCAAAAGCTAAGGGTAGGTATCCTCCTTTAGGAAACTTGTAAAGAGCTGCCGAGTAGTATACCCACTCTGTTGATCCAATCACGAGCACATACATTGCAACCAAATATATATTTGTTTGCCATATCATAAGCATTATGAGCGCCAGCAACGTTGACGTGACGTTCATATCACCAACCACAGCTATCCCTGCACGTAATAAACATTCCAAAATATAAATCAGAAGATAGATATATAAAATTCTATACAAGTTTGTTGTGTACCATGGAACTGAAGAAAAAGCAAACCCGCCGGCCATAATCAAGCAACTGCACCGGCCCTTGCATTTGCTGCCAAGAACAGAAGGCAGGCTTGGATACTAACGTTATTTCTACTTGCATTATTTTCGTCTGTTGGAGGGGACCAACTCGCCAAAAGCTACTGACACTTTGCTAGCAGCGCTCAAGGCTAGCAACTGCACCGGCCCTTGCATTTGCTGCCAAGAACAGAAGGCAGGCATTGCCAGCTATGGAACTGCACCTACGCTCTTGCCCAGGTGAAACTTGAATAAAAACCATGCACAGGGGAGGCTGCTGGTGGCTGGACCAGCTAGGCAGGGACTAGCTGCCATGCAGCCTGTCTTGTTTAGAATGAAATAGGTGTAGTTGTGCCATTGGATGTTTATCAAATTATAATTTATTATTTTCGCAAATTTGTTGGTAATAATAATATAGATATGATACAAAGCATCAAAATGATTAGCATGACTTGGATTTGAGGTTTATCATTGTATTTTCTCTTGCTAGTTGTACCTAAAGTTGTCCATTTTCAAAAAAAAAAGTAGTACATGGTTATTTATTCTTACACAATGGGTCAGCGACATTTATTCATTTCCCAAAAATTCTGATCGGATTTCTTTCTGAAAAGATTCCAAGCCATGAGTGTTCGCAACTAAAATACCAAAAGTTATATGACAGAATCTCGTCTGATTGAGTGCAAAAGACGTGACCTGGTTGGGCCCGGCAGGGAAGGGATGGGATTGGATTTGATAGGCAAATTTGTGATTTGTTAATTAAATATAATTTAAAATTTTATAAAATTATCAATTTTTTATTATAAATATGAAAACCATCCAATTTAACAAATAAAATTGTTTGGAAATTCCAACTCTGGCCCTGGCAACAGAAAGTGATCGAATCACATTGAAAGTCATTGTGGTTGGTTAAGTTAGTGGGGGGGGGGTAATGTGTGCTTTAAAGAAAAACGCCTTTTACCTGTAACGTCCATAATCCGTAAAAGTCGGAAAGAATGCGGAGAATTATTCAACTTAAGAAACTTGGCACAAATTATTTTATGGTAACCGGCCTAGCCCGGATTGGATCGGTCACCAGTGTTATCGATTTGGGCGGTATTAAGGTTCTAAATTTTATAGGATTAGTTATTTTTAGTGAGATTTTTTGAAAGTTTTTTTGGGTTTATTTTTTTTAAAATTTTATTGGAATTTATTGAAATTATAAGTTTGATGGATAATCTTTATACAGTTAAAATTTTCGAAATTTTCAAGTTACTGAATTTATATACAATCACTAACTTAAATAACAAAAATTAAAATTTTACCTCAAATTTTTAAATCAAATTTAAACACCAAAAAATTCAAAAAATCATACTAGAAATAACTTCTTTATATTAAAAATAAAATAAATGATCAAATTTACAGCGGCTTTAAAAAAGATAAGTCCTATATATAAAAAGTAAAGTAGATTATCAAATTTACCGGGGCTTTTAAAAAGTATTTGTTATTTATATTATAAATTTATTCATTTCAAAGATATTAGTCGGTCAACATTATTGGAAAATAACAGTCGTTGAGAAAATAATTGTTATTAAAATTTCTTTTATTTATTAGAACTTTTTTAACTTTGAGAAGTGGTGGGAAATTATTAGTCCCTGCCTGGGACTATTAGCGATCGATCGATCGTTGACAATCAATTAATGACCAAATTTTTTTATGCTTTCCCAAATTTTATCCAAAGTTTTTGATGGAAATTTAGCCTCCTAGACAATTTATCTAAAGTTTTCTTTTTTACCTTTTATTGGAAACTTCGCGCGTATCCGGGGAAAAATACACCTGCAACGCTTTTCTTATCCAAAGTTTGAAAGGAACTAAGATATTCTGCCTTCATGCTATTTTCGGGCGGACAGGATTTTTATCCAAAGTTTCGTAAATAAGTTTTTAACAAGTTTTTTTTATGCAAAGTTTTTAAAATGGTGGTTAAGCAAGTGTTTTTTTTAACCAAAGTTGCATGGACTACCTCATTTACACCTGCCACACCTCCCTCGTTTACAGCTGCCCCATTGTTTACACCTGCCACCATCCAAACCACCATAGTTTACACCTGCCAAACAACCATCGTTAATGTTTTGTGGGTATAATCGGCAATGGAGGAGCAGAAGATTGGAAGCAGGACCATAATGGTGGCCATGAATAACACGAAGAACAGCTACAATGCTCTGCAATGGGCTCTTCACACAAATAGAATCATTCTCTTTCATGCTAAGCGCCATTCAATTTTCCCTCTCGCAGTTACGCCGGATGCAATTTCCAATTCCACAGAGGCAAGTGTCGGTCAGTGTCTTCTGGTTTATTGATTGAAAGGATTTTGATCTTTTTAGCTAAAGAATGAGGGTGTTGTGTTGATTCATCTCAGATTTTCATCTTCAAGTGAAGTGCTTAATTCTGTTTTTGATTTATCTTACAGAGGCCAGATTCTGATTGCAGTTTAGCAGTTGCGTTGAAAAATTTGGACGACATAATCAAGATATCTATGGAGAAGATTCGGAACAAAGAAATGGCGGTATGCAAAGCTAAAATGTATGGTTTACCCCAAAATTATATATATATTATATATATATATATTATATTATATATAATATATAAGAAAGAATTTAAAAAGTTGGCATGAACGATTCTAGGGTTAGTTCAAACCTAAACTAATGTAGTTTTAATGTTGAGGACCACCCAGGTCTTTCAACGTTATTTGAATCTATATAATTTTCTTTGGCTTCCACTTTAATCTCATATTTGTTTGTAAACATAATCTGCTATTCCTGATTTGTCTTATTTAACACCTGATGTGAAACGTGAAACACCATATTAAATCTAACAGTAATTAGAATATTACTCATACCTTTGATAAAACCCATTGCTATATGTTAAAAAAAATTTCAAGGTAACATTTGCTTCAAATTTCTCCATAATCTATTTTATATATTAAAAATAATATACAAACAATACTCCCTAAATGAAAGCATGAATATATACCCATCTCAGTTTAGGTCAATATTTTTAAAATGCAGATAGTTATACATTTTGATTTTCTTTAACCTGTCTGAATGAAAAGTTTCAAAAAAAAATCTAAAATTTAAATTAAAAATGAATATATCAAACCTTGATTTCGACCGTTTAAAACATTAAATAAATTATTTTAATGCACGATACGTTTGCAGGTTTAAAAAAACTGCCTCAGTATATTAACATAGAAATCACCTCTTTTTCTGGCTGAAGTTGTAAATTTTGTTTAGGTTCTGAATCGGCTGGCAAGCTATTACTCTCTGAATCCATTGGTGGGTGAGCCTGGGGTCTCTCCGGGAAGATGGTGTAATCCTTCGTACCGATCGCTTCTTGCGTGCAGTAGAGGAAGGTGTTTCCTGCATTTCTCTTGCAATTATCTGTTCCAAATTATTAGAAATGGTTTCAAGAAACGTTTAAAAAAATCTATGAGTAAAATTAATAATAATAGAAATAGAAATTGTTATATATATAAATTTCATACTACGTAACAGGTTTCGTGGATTAATATGAAATAATAAAAATATTTTTTGAAATTTAAATAATATTTTTAATTCATTGTTATTTTAATTTATTTATTAGATTATTTGAAAATATATTTTAAAAATAATGCAACTAGGGAGTCTCAAAACTTAGAAACAAATATAACAACCAGGAGTTCTCAGATAAAAATTTATGCAAAGCATATAATATAATATTATTGGAAGTCCTTTCCTGTAATTGTCTCAAGCTCACGAACCTCGCTTATGTCGCTTACAAAAATTGCTCACGTCCGGAAGTCAGGTAGTGGCTTGTCTGTGATTTCCATGACGCAACATGCATGGTATATAAAGATGGGTATACGCAGGAATTAAGGAGCTTACTGTGTTCTTTCTTGCAAGCATGAATGAGCTTGGTACTTTCTGTCTGTGATTTCAGTGATGCAACATGTATGGTATATAGAGATGGGTATATGCGGGAATTAAGGAGCTTACTGTGTTCTTGCTTGCAAGCATGAATGAGCTTGGTAACTACCGCAAAATTCCCCAACCTAATAGCAAGAATTAGGGCCAATTCAAGTTGCATTTTGACACAACAATCAATTTGGGTGACCTACCATCGAAGTGGAAGGCTGCCCATAACAGGCCATCCAGTCGGACCCATTTTATGAAACTGTGTTTAACCACACAGATCCAACCCTTTGACAGGAGAATCGGACTCAGCGCTTGGCCGTGGCTGGCTGATTACCCATATTCAAATTTATATATTGGGTATGTACGCCCCTCTTCTACCAAAGATTAAAGCAAATTATATGTAAATTAATGCTCCTGCATCGCTGTGCATGGTGTATGAGCCCATAATTCTGTAGAGACTAGGCCCATCGATAAGTAAAGGCATCAACCAAAGAAATAAACCGATTATCTATGCACATAATGACCATGTCAAATGATAAGATAGAGCAGAAAACCATTCTCACCATGAAGGGCAACGATAACCCAGTATAGTGTATGCCGAGGAGATAGACGTGCAGTGCAAACATCAGAAAACCTGAAACAACCTCACCGTCCGATGACAAACAAGAATAATATCTGTAGATGAAGATCAAGTACCGAGGCTAGGAGGACCAGTTGGCGATAAATGCAAGCTCCTGGAGGTTACAACTCCCTTATTGCAAGGCGGTGTATGCAAAGCCGAACATGTGGCGATAAATGCAAGGTGGAAAAAATGAAAGGTGGCGCATGCAGAGAAAAATACGTGGTAGTGGTGATTATAAAATATAGCGTTTGCAAGAGCGTTGACTCTATATTAATCTGAGTTGACTATTTGAAATACATATCATTTAGCGCATTTAACCAAAGTTTTCGTTAAAAAATATATATTTAAAATGATTTATTTTTAGTTTGATTGGGTAACCAGATTTGAAGTCTTATTGCGGGTTCTCATTTTTCAATGTATTCGAAACGAGATAACCAAAGTTGAGTTTTCTACCATACATATAAAGTTTGGTTAAATTATATGGGATTGGCTTTTCTCCGATGCAGGAAATTAATGCTAAGTTGTAAGTTATCATTAATCCATAACATTAAATGTTATCGTCTTCAGTGGCAAAATCCCTATATATTCGCAGTCACACTATAGAACAACCAAGCGCTCAGACCGACTAAAGGCCAGATCATTGATAGTATGCGTCCATTCATCTGTTGAATGGAATAACAATAATCCAGAGACTCTATTTGGTTGAATCATAAGGTTACACCCTTGCCGCATAAGGTCACACCTGCCTGAGCCGCTGCAAGAATAGCTCAAAGAGCAGGAACTGTACAACCAACGCTTATCTTATTCACGACCTTCGATCAGTTTTGAAACATAGCTGGACTCTGCTCGGGCCAGCATCCCGGCCATATGTCCATCCTTACCTTCGGCATAGCAAGGACTGTAGCTATCGATAGGCCCCGACGTAATATTAAATGGCTTTACTAACTAATCATGGATACATTCCATGTTTTAACCGATGTTTAAAAAACCACTTTGCTAAACTAACTTTTAGCTAAATTTTCACTTCGTAGCTCTTATTGCAGAGGAGAATATATGATTTTGATAAAACTTAAAATAACAAATATAAAACTTCAAAAATGCATAGCTTCAAAAGTGCTGTATATAAAAGTTTCAACATTATATATAAGTTTCAATCTGTAAAGTCTACAACTTTCCACCGTCTGTGAATAAGGCAGGGACTATAACAATCGATGCGGATTTACCAACTAATACATTCGATTATTTAGCCAATGTTAAAAAAAAAAAAAGTTGCCAAACCAATGTTTATTCAAATGTTTATTCAAACTTTCACTTTGTACCTCTTATTGCAGGGGAGACTGTATAATATAACAAGTTTAAAACTTCAAAAATGCATTACTTCAAAATTGCCATATATAAAAGATTCAACCTTATATATAAGTTTCAACCTTATATATAAGTTTCAATCGGTAAAGCTTCCAACTTTCCACCGTCTGTGAATTTTATGACATCTGGACTTCATGTTTTACACCTGGCAAGCACGTCCTCACATCTTCATTTTATTCAAGTGAAGCCTTCGCTTTGCCTTCCTGACTTTGAACTCCTAGTAGTTGCAGGGATGTCTACTCAATCACTTGCCGAGGGAATGAGCGATGCTTAGTTTTGCCCCTTGTATGTGGAATGCTTTGTTTTGCCTCTCTATATGTAAGAGAAGATCTTCGCATGGTAGAATACTCCACATGTTCGCTTCCATTGAATTTATTCTATGGAGTTGAAATGGAGACATGGGAAGTTGAGTGAGCCAAATAATTATAAGAAAATTAAACTTGCAATACATTTTGAATTCAATTTACTATTCATAATAGAATTAGTAAGTCAATTCTATTTACTTACTCTATATCTGTATCTATTTGTCTTTTTCTGTGTGCCTAATAAATAATTATTCATTTACCCATTTTAGCGTTTCATCTTGAAGATGCTTAACATCGTTGACAAGAAAAACCCAAATAAATATTCCAGATTTAACCATCGGTATTGCAAAAAATATCCTCATTTTCTAGTTTTTTTTCGAATCTCTTATGGCGAAATTAATAACCACAAAAGATCTTATACAATAACTTTTTCATTTTTGTAACTTTTTCGTTTTTGTAAATGAAGAAATATTACTAAAAATTCATATTAATTTTTTTTTACTGGAAAATAAATGTATGGTAATGATTGAAGGTAGATGGTGGGAGTTTTGCATCAGTTTTAAACGTGAATACAATTTTAATTTTGTGAATTATTATGATGGCTATGAATCACGTTTAAAAGTGGATAATGAAAATACAGTCTCAGATACCCACTCATTCACTGCATCGTTGTGTTAACCACGCTTTTATACATTAAT
>APFE030076451.1:3596-19655 GCA_000404065.3 Pinus taeda | reverse complement strand
ATGGCATCTACCCATGCAGGATCCTCCATAGCTTCCTCGAAAGAGGATGGCTCAGTCACGACACATTTTCTCACAAGAGCCATGTATCCAGTGTACCGATCAGGTGACTGTCTCTGTCTGCATTGTGCTATAGGTGGTCTTACAACCTTCTTGCCTCTTGAGCCAGTCGCTCAACTTTTGTAGTGCGCTTTCGCCCTCTGATGGTTGGCGTTGCATGAGTGGTCTCTTCCACTCCATGAACTTCATCTTGTGGCTGATCCACATCCTGAAGCTCATCCTTAGGAACTAATAGCTCCTCATCTGCATGTAAGTGTGGCTCCCTCTCAAGTGAACACTTCATGGTTTTCTCCTCCTGAAATTTGATATCCCGTCGCACAACAGTCTGGAAAATACACACGATAGTTGTGGGGCGTATCAGTGTACCCCATAAATATCCCAGCCTCTACGGTCGGCTCTAGCTTCTTCCTGGCATCCTTCGTCACATGCATGTAAACAAGAGAACCAAAAATCCTCAAATGGGAAATATTAAGCCTTTTACTAGAATAAGCCTCCTCGGGTGTACTCATGCCAAGTATCTTATGAGGAAAACAATTCTGCACATATACTACAGTATTGCATGCCTTCACCCACAAGTGAAGGGGTAGGCCTTGATCATGCAACAACGCCTGTGCAGCACCCACGATCGTTCTGTTCTTCCACTCAGCAACCCCGTTCCGCTGTGGGTTATGGGGAGCTATGAGCTCTCTTCGAATCCCTTCTACGTTGCATAAGTCCTTGAACTCGCCAGAGATGAATTCACCACCATTGTCGCTCCTAAGAGCCTTCACCTTCTTCCCCAATTCCTTCTCGACCAGTGCTTTGAACTCACAGAACTTTGAGTATGTCTTGCTCTTCTTCTGCATGAAGAAGATCTAGCATTTTTGAGAGAAATCATCAACAAAGATCACATAGTACTTGTGCTTTGCTATCAAAGCTACTGAGAAAGGTCCACACACGTCTGTGTGAATTATCTCAAGGATCGTCGTGGCGCGACTATCATTCTCGTGAAAGGTGGCTTTCACAAATTTTCCCAAAGTACAGCTCTTGCACTGATCTGACTGCGCAAGAGTGCCTTTAGGAAGCCCACTAGAAATCTACTGCAGTATCTTCAAAGCTCCATGGTGAAGGTGGTCCAATATCTGGTGCCACAACTCACCATCATCCCAGCTCACCACTCCTTCTGCCTTGCATGCCATTGCTGCACAACCATCTACATGTAATTGATAAAGGTTCTTGACTCGAACCCCTATCTTCTGGGTTTCTCCAATTGTCTTACTGTGTAGGAAAGCCTTTCCCTCGGTGAAGAAAACATCATATCCCTTGTCTTCTAACATCGCCACAGAGATAAGATTCTTATTCAATCCTGGAACATACATCACTTCCTTCAATAGGAAGGGTTTACCAGACTCCCTCTTAAAGGAAATGGTACCGATACCGGTCGCACTGTATCTACCATCATCGCCCATCTCGATGTGCACTCCAAGATCTTTCTCATCTAGATCAGAAAACAAATTTCAATCTCCTATCATGTGAAAAAATGCACCACTGTCCAAGAACCATATCGATGCCATCACACTTAATACCAAGCATGTGATCAATGAAAAATCCAGCTCAAACTGCGAGGCTAAGGCCTCTCCCGCTGCATATCCAGTAGCTTACTTATTTTTCTTCTTCTGTGGACAATTTGTGGCATAATGTCCATGCTGGTGATAGTGAAAGCACTTCACCTTCGACATGTCCTGCTTCTTGCCTTTCACACTGGAATGAGAAGCTTTCTCGTTCTTCCCTTTCTTTGCTTTGGCAGCCAAAGCACAATTTTCTTCATCAGATGCCTTTGATGAAGATCCGTCCCTGGTATTCCGCCTGATCTCCTCTTGCCCAAGATCAGACCAAAGTCTCTCCCATCCTGGTAATTTCTCCCAACCATTGGCAGAGTCCTGATAGGAATGCCAACTCTTCAGAAGACCAAGGAGAGCCAAGCTCACCAAGTCCTCATCATCGATAGTCACCCCCACACTTCCCATCTCATCCCACCATTGGGTGAACTTCATGAGATAATTGGGCATACTGTCTCCATTCTCACACTTAATGTTTTTGAGTTTATCCTTGAGCGCCAACTTCCTCTGGTCGCTCTTGCTTTAGAATAAATTTGTCAACGCTTTCCACATCAAGTATGGAGAAGCCTTTCCATGCAGGCTAGATACAATGTGATCCTTCACGCCCTCCAACAGAATCCTTTGACACTTTGCTGTCTTCTTTTCCCAAGCCTCAACTTGAGCAACATCAGTAGGCTTTATGACTTCAGCATCTATGAACTCCTTCAACCCATTGTCATCTAACACCGCCTCCATCCTGTCTTTCCATGAAATATAATTCAAGCTACCTTCAAGGGCATACTCCAATCGCAATCCATTGAAAGACATTTCAACTTCGACACGGAGAAAACACTGCTGCAAATTCGAATTCCACCAGCTCAAAACTCAACCGCTTCTGATCTAAAATTCGTGAGAACAAAGTATTTCTCGTACAAAGATTTTCAATATGGGCATTTACCAGATATCTCACCTTCCAAAAGAAGGATGAATCTAGCGGCTACCTGGCCCGATTACAGACTCTGCTTGAAGAAATAAAATGTAATCACTTTCTGAATAATAGATCTGATGATCAACTTTCGCTCCGATACCATGTAGAAATTTTGAATAATATAACACTTATTCACAGAGATTATCTTGATTATACACTATTTTCGGAATGCATGCATAATACATAACCTCCTCTACCATTGATCATCAATTTGCAGAATTAAGAAATAATCGCATGCGCACATTGAAACATCAATCACACATGTCAACATAGTATGTAACAGGGAAAGCATACAACTGAAAACCCCCAACTATCTATATATTATAATGATAGAGAACATGTAACAATACATAGTACAATACTTCTCACAAGTACTCAGTACTATCTCCACCTGCTACACACAAACTAGCTCAGATCTGAACAAGTCACAGGTTCAAATCTCCTCCACTATTTGCCTGCCTCTACTACACAATCCTTGTTGAGAATAGATCTGATCCAAGTTTGAACTCCCTTGTCTTGTACTGTGCAATCCTCATTGGCAATCTCAATCAATGATTGTGCAAATGTCATGCACATCTATAGCCACAACTGATAGCAGTCTCACCCTTTCACCCACCTCTAACACTTGTCTCCACTAAAATGTCCATGCACTGAGTTAACTGATCTATTCTTTAGTTGATTTATGAGTTAATAATTAGTGAATTAATTAATAATTAAATCACACCACTCATCACTAGTGTATTTGTCAGTTAGACTAAATACAACTAGTTCAACTAAGTCAAACTGAACACAACTCCATCAACTCCTCAATCAACTCCACCAAACTCAATCACTTGAGTTCTAACTGAAGTCCATCATGCAATAACTCAATTAACCCACAGGAAAGCGTATTTCCTTCTGACAGTTGCATGTGCCACATCCGTAGCTCGAACTGAAGTGCTACAAGAGGATAAGATAATGTTTATGGTCCAAATATTATTAAGAGCTAATAATATTCGACTGTTCTATTTTTGATTGGCAGTCTAAAAATAGACTCTGCCCATATTTCTAGAAATAGAGGCCCATCTATTTTTACCAACATGACCAATCATCCATAAATAGCATCCTGCAACTCATAGACCATGATCCATATGTCTAAAAATAGACTTTGCGCCAAAAATAGCCCGCGGGCTCACTTAGTGAAGGCGACTTCTTTTCACTAAGCTCCATCATCTTGTTGCATTTTCAACAATTCATCCTCAGGCTTCCCATGAGTGGCAATTTTATTTCAGAGAATAGGGATTCTGCACCCCTATAGCATGCATCTTCGTGCCTTAGTAGATTGAGGGCTCTGTGCCCTGATCTACTTCAAAGATCCAAGATTTCACACCTTGATCTTTTAAATATTTAGGACTTCACACCCTAAATATACAAGAGTCCACGTATTTATCTTTCTTGTATTTAGGACTCTACACCCTAATTTTCATCCTTTTTCATCTACTATGCTTTGAAACTCTATGTTTCTCCTTATGGTATTGATTGTGAGATCATACCCATTTGATGTTTTGTTGGTAAGGTCTTGTTCTAAGACCTACGCACATCACAATATCATAGATCAAAGGAATCAAATGAATTTTGTAATTAACTAATTCACATTTTGCCAATAATTATGCATGAATTCCATAGTCATTTTGGTTTTGGAGAAATGACTTCCGTAGTCATTTATAATTTGAGCATCCTTGTTGGCAAATGACTAGGTCCCTGCCACATCTTGCTTAGTACAATCTTAAGCATATATAATCATATAAATAATGTATCATCCATGAATCATAATTAACCATATCTTCCACATAACCATGATCGTCCATGGATCTATGTGTCATAATCCTGAATCACCATCCATTTCATATGCCTATGTCAAAACTAGGATACCAAAATAGAAAACATTAATAATATTCACTTAACCAAAATAATTCTTGTACACACAACCATAGATATCATCATAAGTAGACAACAACTAGGTGACCCAAACTAGGTCTATAACATATAAGCATGTACATAAGCATGGCATGCAAAATCTTATATCATTGCATCAAAATCACCCTCTCTAAGTGTCACAAAACTAACCTTGCCAAGGTGGGATACCACCTTTTTCACGAAATCCGACAAATATTTTTAAAAACTTGAGTTCAAGTTGTTTAATCTGTGATATTCGAGTGTCATAGGGGTTTTTCAAGGTATTGAATTCATTTATGCATTCAAAAATGTATTTTAAATAACAAAAAAAATCACATTCTTGCTTGAGATTGTATAGTCCGTGAAAAATTTAATTTTCTCTATAAGTTAGACTATGCCAATATTTTATATTATGAAAATAATTAAGAATTTAAGATGAATCAATATTGAAATTAAAAATAATTTAAGTCCATTAAAATCATTTATCTCCGTCTTTATAAGATTGTTTGGTAGTTATTTATCATAGAGTAACATTTTAAAAAAATGGACAAAATCAAAATTTTAAATAAAAAATAAATCTCTAATACATTTTAATTAATTTAAAATTTATTTATACAATAAATTACTAATATTAGGGTGCAATATGAGGAAATTTAGCATCTTAAAGAATTTTTAGGGCCTCAAACTTTGCAAATTAAGTAGCTTAAACTGGATTTTGAGCAAAATTGACCAGGGGGGTATGTACTTTTTGGCCTTTGTGTGTTATTATAAAGGAAGGGCTGAGGGCGTATGTCATTTTTTTTTTCTAAAGGAAAGCTTTCACACTTTCAAAATGACCCGCTCATTTTTCTCTAAGGAGACTGCCGGGTTATCCCAACCCTATCATTTGACCCAGTAAGTAAGTCAAGTAAAGAAACCGCCCAACGAGTCGGAAGTACACGAGGAATCCATCAGGCACTTAAAGCAATGGTTTGATTCCAAAATATTTCCATTTAAGGATGTTTATTCTCTAGTATAGTCAGCAGGATTTCCGGCTGGCTGGCTTTGAGGCTTTACAAACAGGTGGGGAGTGGCTTCTGTAAGGCTTCTAATTAATGGCTGCTAAAGTTTCAAGATTAGAGCAGTGTTGTCCCTATCATCCGGGATGTTGGGCTGGTTAACAAACCTGAAGGATGTTGGGCAGGTTAAGGGACTGAAGGGACAGAGGGACGGAGGATCAAGGGGTACAAAGGAAAATATTTGAGTCAAGTGATGTGCTAAAGTCTACATCTTAGAAAAAACATAAAAGTACATACCCCCCTGGCCCTTCCTTTAGAAGCAAGTTAATTCATACAAATCAAGATAAGTCTGAGAAGTCAGACAAGTAAGACAAGTCAGACAAGTCAGAGAATGAAGATGCAATTTCTCATTTGTGGGTGTGTTGGTTGGTGGATGACCGAACATTACTCTACATCACTAAAAAATTAAAGGTTGCTGAAGGAGGCTAAAAGGTCGAAAGGCTGAGGAAGGGATGTTTGGTTGGAAGGTGGGGTGGTGGGGCCCCATCAAGGTCGGGGCATATAGCTCAGCGGTAGAGCCAATAAGTCGGGTCGCAGTGTTTGAGTCCTGCTATGTCCATTGGGTGGGATAGATAGATAGGTAGGATGGATAAGCCGATAAATAGAAGGATCGGCAAAGGGACAACCACTACCAACACTAGGAGGCTGGGAGGTCATGCCTGGCTGCCCTGTAGGCCCACTTAATGAGTGGTAACCTATTGCTCCAGTAAGTTGCCTTGCTCCCTAACCAAATGATGGACAACCTCAGCAGTGAGGTTGAGAGTCATGTCTGCCCCTCAGGTCCACTAGTCCGTAACAACTGGTGGTACCATTCGCTTGAGGCAAGCAGAGAATCACCTTGGCTCCCTAACGTCATTCGTGAATCTGTTGGTATCCATTAATCTATCCTACGCCTAATGATGGACAACCTCAACAGTGAGGTTGAGAGTCATGTCTGCCCCTTAGGCCACTCGATTTAACAGTCGCTAGGTGGCACCACCGTATTGAGGCCAGCAGAAATAGCCTTGGCTCTCTAACATCAGCCTAACCTGTGATGGTATCCTAGAGAGATGGGACATCCCATATATTCAAGTCACACCCAATATATATGGAAGTCAGCTCCTGTACAGTTTAGCCCATTTGGACAACTGTGTTCGATCGCTCCTCTAGCAAGCCAGCAATCCGACCATCAATGTCATTTCCTCGACCAACCCACCATCAATTAATAAATCGCAAGTGTGCCCACCATTTCATTATTGATTATCCCAACCGGTTCTTATCCCAGCCTGTGGTTTCTTGGGGCCGCCCGTTTCGTATCTTCTACCAACCCGAGCATCCGGGTTCATCTAGTAAGAAAGTAGCAATCCCAGAATCCTAGCTGTGCCATTTCCCCTATTCGTTCAAATGTTGTGAAGTACCAATCTTCAGTAAATAAAACATCACTTTCAAAGTGAAGTGGGTTTTCACCCTCACCCATATGATGGATGAGCTTCCAAATCCTCTCCTTAGCAGTCAACCCTCCGTTCCTCAACTTGCCTTCATCGACTGACCTGATATCGACCTCAATTGAGACCCGTCGATCTCTTCTTTCTAACTGAAAACAACGAACTTGACGGGGATTTCTTGCTGGTCGGTTGCTGGCTGACACACCAAAGCTGACATCCAAAGCTAACATAGCAGGTTCTTATCTCACGATACCCAAAAGAGAGGTATATGATCTGCTCCCGTGTTTCTCTGCTGACAGGTATTTTTGTCAGAGGTGTTGTCTGCGAAGGAAGGTGGACCAATAGAGAGAGTCAAAGTGTTGATGGATAAGTATCAGAGCTACCAAGTGAAAGTACTTGGTCGGAGAATATGCATATGACTTCAGCAGTGTTCTATCTTTCTTTAATGAAGGAGGGCCTTTTAAAAAAGGGCCTTCCCTTCGATAAAAGAAAGAAAGAATTAACCCCCTTATGCTTCACCAGGGGCTTATACGGTATAGGGGGAAGAACCAGGGGCTTTCTCCTAGCCTCCTAGTGTTAGTAGTGGTTGTCCCTTTATGTTGGTGTCTGACTTCAATATTGGCTGTGACTTCCTGATGCTCCAGGACAGTTTAACGTATGATGTTAGAATGTCAAGAGCTTAATCAACTTGACCCTTCCAAACGGAGGTTGCCACTTACTAGAGCAGATGAGAATGTATTGTGGTCCTGAGGGGAGCCTAACATGACACCCAACCACATGGCTGTCCAAATGGGCTAAACTGTACAGGAGCTGACTTCCATATATATTGGGTGTGAATTCAATATATGGGGTGTCCCATCTCTCTAGGGTACCATCACAGGTTAGGCGAATGTTAGAGAGCCAAGGCTATTTCTGCTGGCCTCAATACAGTGGTGCCACCCGACGACTGTTAAACTGAGTGGGCCTAAGGGGAAAACATGACTCTCAACCTCACTGCTGAGGCTATCCATCATTAGGCGTAGGATAGATTAACAGATACAGACAGATTTGCGGATGACGTTAGGGAGCCAAGGTGATTCTCTGCTTGCCTCAAGCGAATGGTACCACTAGTTGTTACGGACTAGTGGACCTAAGGGGAAAACATGACTCTCAACTTCACTGCTAAGGCTGTCCATCATTTGGTTAGGGAGAAAAGCAGCTTACTGGAGCAACAAGTTAAAAAATTCATTAACCAAAATCCGAGATGTTGGGCAGTTAATAGACCCGAAGGATGTTGGGCAGGTTAAGGGACCGAAGGGACAGAAGGACGGAGGATCAAGGGGTACAAAGGAAAATATTTGAGTCAAGTGATGTGCTAAAGTCTACATCTTAGAAAAAACATAAAGATTTGGAGGGTCGAGGGATGTTTGGCTGGAAGGTGGGGTGATGGGGCCCCATCACCCCACCTTCCAACCAAACATCCCTCCCTCATCCCTTCGAACTTTGAGCCTCATTCAACAACCTTTAATTTTTTAGTGATGTAGAGTAATGTTCGGTCATCTGCCAACCAGCACGCCCACAAGTGAGCAATTGCATCCTCATTCTCTGACTTGTCAGACTTATCTTGATTTGTATGAATTAACTTGCTTCGGTATGCACTTTTTGGCCTTTGTGTGTTACTCTAAAGGAAGGGCTGAGGGGGTATGTACTTTTTTTTTTCTTTCTAAAGGAAGGGCTAGGGGGGTATGTACTTTTTTTATGAAACCTCACAGGAGTGACAACACACTGCCCACCTCACCTCCATCAGAACCTCCAACAACATGCCACAGGTGTAAACACCTATGGGAGACTCCTTGCTACAAATGAGATTAGGGACCAGCTTATGGAAATTTCCGGGAATCAGCTGGACATAGCAGGACTCGAACCCTGCAACCTGATAAAGGCTCTAACCGTTGAGCTATATGCCCTGACTCAAACACCTTCATATTTTTTTTTATACCTAGAGGGTGCTCAAAAAGTCATTGATGCATCGATGTAGCCATTAGGGTATAGAACAAAAATATATATATGATAAGTCAGAGCCTGAGCCCCAGATGGAGCTGGGCTAGATCAGGTGTTCTCAGAATCAGGTGTTCTCCGGATCAGGTGTTATCAGAATTAGGTGTTCTCTGGATCAGGTGTTGAATCAGGTGTTCTCCAGATCAGGTGTTATCAGAATCAGGTGTTCTCCGGATCAGGTGTTGAATCAGGTGTTCTTTGGATTAGGTGTTATCAGAATCAGGTGTTTGAGTCAGGGCATATAGCTCAGTGGTAGAGCATTGGGCTCTTAACCTAATGGTCGCAGGTTCGAGTCCTGCTATGCCCAGCTACCACAACTGAGTTTCGTGGGAACCCAACTTTATTTATAAAAGACAAAATGATGTTGATAACTCAACTGCAAAAGCCCCCAAAGGCTCAAAACTTGGGGCCTAGATTAGGAATGGCCTTAAACTTCTGGTTAATATTTGGCTGCAATTTTGGTTCTTTCAACAAATTTGGATCGAGTGTTGGTGGTTTTAAACTATTGGGTTCGAGGAATTTTGGTGGTGTTAACACTTCGGGGTCGATTGAGTCAGCGTTCTGGAATAATTTATACAAACTTATAGATGATTCAGACTCTAGTTATCAAGCTTCTAAGGTGAATCTCTATCACGATGAGGTCATCAAATTGTTGATGGCATATAAATCAACAATTGTGAAAGGGAGCTTTGAGGACGCTTTGGTTGGTTTACATATGAAAATAGAGAATCTCACTCTTCATTATGAAGAGGAGACTTTGTTTTGAAGTGTTCTGTTGTTACACAAACACTTAATAGGTATAAATATGATTACTGCCAATAGCCACGTGGAGGAGAAGTCCTCGTTGGTACAACTATAGATGAGATTAAGCTTTCCCCAGTAAAATGTCAATGGTGCGACACATACTTCATTGACCTTAGTGCCTGTAGTTGGCCTATTTTGCTTAATAGTTAAATGATGAAAGGGAAATCCAAACTTGATAGAAGGCACCTTCACAACTTCTTGACACATACACCCACCCAACAGGCACAACGGTATGGTACTACGACACGATATGGCACCAAATGATATACACACTTTGAGGTTAGGCACATGCTCATTAAGAATATATTCGCTACTTTCCAATGGTAGGTCTTTTGCTTACTTACCATACATAGACCTAGGAATGATATAAAATCAAGTTGGCACACCTACATGCCTTCTCTATTGATTACTGCTTGAGCCTCAAGCTATCCGCCCTTGAAGTAAGTCCGTCCATTCCACCTACTCCTACTACAACAGCACATTGAACAACTCGCATAGCCGATCATTCCAGGTGTCATAGCTTATAGCCAGTTCTATTTTCCAGGTTTCATTAATGATAACCGCTAGTAGCTGGTAGTCCTAGACAGTTCTAATTGCCAATGATAGCATCTAGTTCTTGCCTTGAGGCATATCCAGTCATAAGGTCTTTACTAATATCTCTTGTCATTGCTAGAAGCTCTTTGCTAGAAGCTATACTCATTGGCTCCATATGTTTAGAGGATCAAATTCGAGGTTCTATTTCAAGGGTGAGTTCGAGGGTCAAGGTATGGGTGCTATGTTTTATATCTCCTGTCTAGTCCGCATTCGTTGGTTTGTGGCAAAAACACTCCTGAAAACAAAAACTCCTGACTACAAAAAACTATACTTCTTCATTATAGCTGACACTAGCAGGGCGGACACACAAGGCTCCACTAAGGGTATACAACTGTCAGTTTTACTGACCAACAATGGGCTGATACCCTCCAGACCAATGCACCAAGCTACCAAACACCAAGCTATCAAGCATACTGACCATCATCCAACACCATTAGCCCTCGTTCCATTCCTTACCTGGATGAGGCTTCACATGATGACAACGCACTGTCACTCCTCCACCTTCATCCACCCCCTCTCCGACGCACTCCCACGGCAACACGTAGGGGCTTCACTTTGAGCTCTCGTGCCGAGAGGGCCAGGATAATCAATGGTATTACTTTTTCCGGGACTCCGACTAAATCAACCTTCCGAAGTGCCTCCAACCTGACAACCTTTTTATGAAGATCATCCCTTTGCCATACCCTGATGAAACCTCACAGGAGGGACAGGGCACTGCCCACCTCACCTCTATTAGACCCTCCAACAACATGCCACATGTGTAAACACCTATGGGAGACTCCTTGCTACACATGAGAGTAGGGACCAGCTTATGGAAATTTCCAGGAATCAGCTGGACGTAGTGGGACTCGAACCCTGTGACCCGATAAAGGCTCTAACCACTGAGCTATATGCCCCGACTCAAACACCGTCATATTTTTTTTTTTATACCCAAAGGGTGCTCGAAAGTGGCTATGCATTAGACTATACTTAATATTAATAATATATCATTAACTACATAAAACAAAAGTGTTATAAGCATTCATATATATATATATATATATATATATTTCTATGTTTATGCATAATTAGTATTAAATGCTAAATTTTATTGGTTGAGCTATTTTTGCTTTCTCATAAATTTAGTGATATCATTATTGGTATCATAATTATTTTTCATTACTCTTAAATACATAAAGATATTAAGAACTCTAAAAAAAACTCTCCAATATTCTTAAATGCATAAATATATAGAGACATGTGTACAGATCCAATAACTAAAATATATGATTTCAATAATCTTAAGAAAGAAAAATCTAAAAAATTAAAAGATTAAGATGAAAAAATATTTAATATACTTTTTCTCAAAAATAACAGATATAAAATAACATAATATAAAGTAATCTAACTTATAGGCGAAATTGTCTTTTGGACTACTATTTTCAATAGTAAATGGAGATATTGTTAGATAATTATGGTAAAGGCATATTTACTAATTAGGCCGATAGGCCTTTCTTTGAATCAGTTCAATTGTCTACACTTTTTTTTTTCCTTTTAACACCTAACACACACTTTGTAAAACACTTGTATTGTTAAACTTTAGACACATCATTTTTTTTTGCTATCCACACACTGCCTGAGTTTTTCTAGTCACCAATTGCAATAACAATGAATTAGTTACAGTAATAATGAAAGTAAGGCACTGTAACTGATTTTTTTTGGTTGGTTTTAATGGGAAATTTTTTTTGTGCGCTGGTTTCTAGTTTTAACAAAGGTGGAGATCAGGAAGTCAAGTCCTGTGAAGACTCCAACACTGACAACATGTGGCAGCCATTGGGGAATTGTGGAGGAAATGCAACAAATGCGAAAGAGGCAGAATCTAAGAGCCTCAGACAATGCTGGAAAGGAATTCCACACCTTAAAGATGTGAAGGAGAAAATCACTCTGAAGACTGCTAGTGTCGATTCTGTATGTCTTTTCCTCATCCTTATTTTGATATAATTTTTAAATGTGCATTTTATTCAACGAAAGGCTAAATCTACTAATTCTGTTAAAAACTTTTAAGCCTGCATTTTATAAAACGAGGGGTTAAATCTGTGAATCCTCTTAAACTTCTGACAATGGATTTTTTTAAATGCAATTAAATCTGGAAGGACTTCTAATAGGGTGTATGATTGAGAGGTTAAATCTATAAATACTGTCAAATATTCCGACGGTGCATTTTGTCTAATGACAGGTTAAATATGGAATCTCTTTTAAAATTTTAACTATGAAATGTTAAATCTGTAAATTTTATTAAATTTTTTAACTTTGGAATGTTAAATCTGTAAGTTATATTAAAACTTATAGCATGTATTTTAATTGAATCATAGATTAAATCTTCACTCTGCGAAAAAGACTTTTAACAGACCATTTTATTGAATGGGAGCGAAAATCTGCAAAAGGACTTCAAACTATTTATCTGTTTGGACACTGCTACATTGCTACCTTCAATCTCTTAAAGTTTCATTTGTCCCTAGTTGAGGTTTTTGTTTTCTTCGAAGAACTACTAGTAAGATATTTCATGTGAAATGGCTATTTGTAACGACTCTAGAAACATGATTGTGAACTCTTTGTTGAACGCTAAGGCACAAAATAGTTGGCAAATGGATTTCTAGAATGATGAATTCCAACAACAACTACACGGATTATACGACCATTAGTCATAGTGATGGGAGTCACACGAACATGGTTTGAAAAATGATCAGCTTGGGATGTAGCCCAAATTATAGCCAATGTGTTTTCTAGACAACAAACACTAGAATCAATAAGTTAGTGCAAGATGAGAATGTAATCGGAAGGATTGTTTCCTCTGTTAAAAGACTTAACTGTCACATCTTAAAAAGAGTTTTCTTCACAAATAATTGAAGAATATACAATTATAGTGCTTCTCAAATTAGAACATACCAGGTTCATCAACAATTACTATGATCAATGATGGAATGCTACATACAATAGGCAATTCAACTTTTGCAATAGCTGGTGATGGATGATCCTCTCCAATTAAGTTACTGCATTTAAATGTAAAAACAACATGGATTTTAGATATGTAGTTTATGTCAATCTCATTATTCTGGAATTATTATTAAGGTCTTGTACAAAATTTCTACTTAAAGATAAACAGTAAACATGAAGGACAATGTGGGTTATATTGTAAAACCTACAAAATTCCCCAAAGAATGGCATGAAATCTAGTGTAGTCTCCCTCTACCTTCTGTCAACTGAGTAATAAAAATGCTCTCTTTCACCTGGTCTTTTCCATCATAAGCAACTACACTTGAAGACTCAACAGATTCTATGGGAATAGTTAGGCCATGATTTTTTAGTTGCAACAACCTACTATATGCAGGTTGCCTCACTTTGGCCATCAAGTGGAAATCATCATCACCAGGTTTGATCTCAATTTGTGGTTCTGTTCTTTTTAATCTGTCTTGGTTTATCTGAATCTGCATCCAAAGTATTAATTTTCTGTGGGAAGTAACTGGACTTATTATTGTTATATTACTACAGCCCTATTCTAAAATTAATTTATCTTTGTACTATTAAATCATATTGGTATATAACTATTTGCCAACATTGAGTTGCAACCTTTTCGTCTTGTATTATATCATTTTGTGGTTTGCAGTTTCTAGTTTGCAATACTGGCAACATATCTTTGTACTATTAAATCATATTGGTATCTAACTATTTGCCAATATTGAGTTGCAACCTTTTCGTCTTGTATTATATCATTTTGTGGTTTGCAGTTTCTAGTTTGCAATACTGGCAACATACATGGGAGATGAACTCGTTGCAGTCTATTGGTATTTTCGAAGCTTGGCAGTTGAAATTCCATTCTCTACCACAAGAGACAATTTGATTATTATATTTGACAAGGTATTCATCTATTTTTCTGTGAAGAAAATCTGATTATAATGAATATAATTTTTATCTGGTATCACTCTTCACGTAGGTGTTCAAGGGCTAAAGTAGGTAGTGGTATGTTCGTTTCATGTATTATAATTTTAGTCTCTTGAAGATTATTGTTACTATTTAACTTGCAAGAACAACAGTTTGCTGCATGAATCAGAGATGATGTATCTTTCTCCCTATCAAACATTTTGTTACTGTACATCAGGTTTACAAATTCTTGATTGTCTTGCATTGACCATTTTATTATTATTAGAGCCAATTCTGCACATGCCCATCGATAACTTATGAAAATTTCCAATTTTAATTTGGGCTTTATTCTTCCATAGTGTATTATGCTAAGAGTATTTTGCTTGCTCAGTTCTTTCATCTATTGAGGATTTAGTTTGATTTGTGTTTCTACAGAATCATCAACGTTATTCTTAGTTGCTTCCTAAGCAGACCCCTACAAATGGTGCCGGTGGGAGAGGGAGAGGGAGAGGTGATGGGGGACTTTCCCTTAAGGATCACCATATCAAAGAGAAAACAACTGAATATTTCAAAGGTTAACAAGGCTTTGCGAATTCGCTTCATTCGCCTTAATGAGATTCTCTTTACACACACAAGGTATGCTCTGTTTCGTTCTTTCAACTTTTCAAGCCAGTTTTTGACATTGTGTTTGGTATTTTCCTAGTTCACAGATGTTACGATATTCCGACACATAGGAAATAGTTAAGTTCAACTTGGTCTAGTATAGAGTTAGGTATAGAGTTAGGTAAAGTGTGTTTCTTTACCGTTGTACATTTTGTAACTTACAATCCGACGGTCACGATATGTAGTGATCCGACGGTTCATTCTCTCCTCGGTATTACCGACACTTGATCTGTGGCTTGAAACCCGATTGGTCCATGAATTCTATTTAAAGCGCATGGAGGGTCATTTGTAGGTTCACCGTGCATGAGAGAAGCTTATGTAAATTTTCATTCTTTTATTAATAAATTGCCTGTAGTAGCCACCTTGGCGCAGGCCGTGGACTGTTTCCCTCTCTGAGGGTTTTA
This sequence comes from Pinus taeda, assembly GCA_000404065.3. Lineage (NCBI taxonomy): Eukaryota > Viridiplantae > Streptophyta > Pinopsida > Pinales > Pinaceae > Pinus > Pinus taeda. The sequence continues at coordinate 4,217 of APFE030076451.1, read as the reverse complement.
ACCACGTCAAAATACTGGTGTATTGATCTGTGATCTGTTTGTGAGCGGTGTCCTTTTGATGTTCTGTCTGAGGAACTTACCCTGTAAATTCCTACATTAACCGTTCATGAGAGAAGCTTATGTAAATTTTCATTCTTTTATTAATAAATTGCCTGAAGTGGCCGCATTTGCTCAGGCCATGGACTGTTTCCCTCTTTGAGGGTTTTAACCACGTCAAAATAATGATGTATTAATCTGTGATCTGTTTGTGAGCGATGTCCTTTGGTGTTCTGTCTGAGGAACTTACCCTGTAAATTCCTACAAAAGTTACATTGGTGAAACAGGTCATTCCTTGCAAACTAGACTAAAAGAACATGTAGCGGATATTAGGAATGATAGGTCTCGTACTTCGGCCTCAATTGTCGCAAGAGAAGAACATCATCATAAGTGGAAAATTAGAGAGGCTCTTGAAATTATGAAACATCCACACAATCTCAACAGGGACAATGGCATCGAGATTAGTAGTAGTTGGTTTCCCTTAATCAGAGGAATCACGACCTCCAATGCTTCCTAGGTTTGCCCTTAATATGTATTTTTCCCTTTTTATCTCCTAAAATCTGTCTCAAGACATTAATAATTAAA
>APFE030076449.1:151446-203701 GCA_000404065.3 Pinus taeda | reverse complement strand
AGAATGGTTATGGCTGGTACCATCATCGATGAAGGGGCTTCTGTGAGTATCCTTTCCTCAACTGCTTGGAAAGCGCTTGGGTCGCCATCGCTTTTGCCTGAAATGAGAAATCTAACAGGCTTTAACAAAGGAACCAGTCGACTTCTAGGGATCCTTCCAAATGTGCCCATTACTTTGAGAAGGAAGACCATTCACATGAACGTGATGGTAGTTCAAGGACCCTTGGATTATAATCTACTCCTTGGACGCGACTATATTTATTGCATGGGAGCCATCGTCTCCTCACTCTTTAGAGTAATGTGTTTTCCGCATGAAGGCAGAATGGTCAAGCTCGTAGACCAAATGTCATTCCCCAGTTCAAACATCGTGAATAGTCAAATGCCATCCCTGAATGGTATTTTCACGCAAGGAATGTCTCATCGATCTCTAGCCCGTCTACCTGATGAGCGCGAGTGATTCAAGAGGATGTGACTAAAACCCAAGGGGCATGCACCCTGGTCTATTTTGGCAGGAAAACCTTGGGTATAGAGTGGATTTCCTTACACGAAAGGAATTAGGCTGGAATAAGATACCTTCATTAAAGTTATGTTGAGTGGCATGCGGTTGCACCACTCCCCTTTGTCTATTTTAGTAGACATCGCCAAGGAAGCTTTATGTCTGCTACGCAGATGGAACTTTCATGGTAACCTGGAAATGTTTCTCTATACTTGGCGGCATGCAAACCTTTCCGCATGCAAGCGAAGAGTGGCTATTTATTTTTTAAATTTCTAGGACCGCTAACCCTTTAAACCCATAAGGCTAGTCGTTTCCTAGCTTGCATAAAGAAAGGATTCGAGGCAATGCTTTAAAGATGTAAGCCCCTTCAAAATAGCATCTTGAATGAGACATCCTTAGCATACGATTGGTGAGCAGTGGTACCGCAGGGTTCAAGCTCGTTAAAAAATAAACCCGCCACGAGCAGTTTTAGTGCATAGTTCAATCTCGTTAAAAAATAAACATATGTCATGAGCAAATGTTTCCCCCATCATTTAAGCTCATTAAAAAATGAACCGGTAAATAACCATTGTGAATGCCTTATCGCTAGCTTTTGAGCCTTGATCGTGTTCTCATCATCACCTCCACTCTGTTTTTAGCCGATCATTCACCCCCATATGATTGTTTACCCCTTTGAGGAACATCTGCGAAGAGTGATTCTATGAGCCATCCTTGTGACACTGTCATGATTGGAAAATTCCAAATCTTACCTAGAATCAGCTGCTACTCGAAACCATCACTCGTTCCTCGAAAACGAGTCTCCTTTAAGCTCTTTTCAACTGACTCGTAAAACATGAAAAGATTACCGAGTGATTGGCCTCTCCAGCTCGTTAAAGTCATCGGAAGTGCTATCCCTCCTCTAGATTTTAATCTTTTTGGACCTGAGGGATTATTACACAAAAAAATCGAGCACTTGTCTTGTTCGGCTCGTTAAAACTATCAAAAATTCATCCCTTCTATATTATTTTACGCTTTTTTGGACTTAAGGGATTACATGATGAAAAAGAATCATTGGAATCTCCTTTCCATTCCTTTCAGACTCTCTAAAATTGAAAGGGACCGAGTTATCTTTGTCGTTAAACTCGTTAAAACCAAATAGCGACAAACTCATCCAAATGGACGAGAACGAGTTTTCACCATCAATAGGCTCATTAAAATATAGCAACAGGTTCGCCCGAAGGGCGGATTATAGAACAAGAATATGTTATCCTCCTCAAGATTGACAAAAATAAAGAGGTACTAGTCAGAAATGACTGGGGAAAATTGGGAAGAAAACTTGGAAAAGCTTTATTGGTAGCAAGTCGCTCTTGAACATGACACTTTCCTTCCACATCCATGCTAGGTTGGGTTGTTCCGTTCACTGGTCATCACCATTGGTCCATCACACCATCCATCTTTGGGGTTAACGCTACCAATCCATCTTCAGTGTCACCAATATGTTCAAGAGAAGTCATTCATACAATTCGCCTGTGTCTCACCCACTGCAATACATTCATGCTCCATTCCTTCATGACCGCCACCTTGAACCCTATATCGTCAGATTTTTTTCACCTCCAAAATCATTTTCTTCGTTCCGTGTCATTGATGTGGGATTCATTAAGGCCCTCCTACGACGGGTCACTTCTTGTCGACATCAACTCATTATCCAAGAAGTTGACTTAGGAACAACCCTTTCAGTACTTTGAAGCTTGCATGCCTCAATGGCAAGTCTCTCACTTTCGGCGACAGGTTTATATCAATGGCCTTCTACCGAGAGATTTTACGTGGTGTTCGACGCCAAGTCCTTTTTCAAACCACGTGAATTGTACTATAGTACCTTGAGGGTCATTGTCATTATTGGTGATTCCTCTCGCGCTTGTTAATAGCTTACATCATTGGCTAGTAATCAGGCGATGTCTTTCCATGTTTGACTCCAGAACATTTTTCACATGGATCGACTTGTACTCCGAGTGAAGATTGAACGAGTTTTGAAGACCTCGGATCTAGTTTCATCCATCCGGGCTGGGATATATTCAGGAATATAAAGACATCAAGTGTACATCATTGCCAAACAGATGATCATCCAAATCAAAGGATGATGAGTCCAAATCATCAGTCTTCCACACAGACGATTGTCTGTCCTATGTACATGAAAATGAATTTATAAAGTTGAGCATGGGAATGCCCGCCTCAGCTAGATCATGAAAAAATGTTGTCAAAATAATGTATTGTATTGTATCTTATTATAGGTTACCTCCCAGCTCGGAAAAACTTCAAATCCTCGTAGTAAAGCATTTCACCCGACATTAGAAAGATTAACGAGCTCATGCTTTAGGGGCAACTGCTATAGACATTTTTGTTCACTTCAACCCCAATCATAAATGTCCATAAACTGAGAGCTCCTAAGTCCCTAAAAGTGTTGCTTCACTACCTAAAGGAACAAAGTCAGCTGATTACATCATCTCCCAGAAGTTCTCCACTGAAAACTGCTCATAAATGGTCAAAATTGGACCATAGTGAAAGCCCATTGCAGAGGGTGCGATGCATATCACCTTCCTAGTGTACAAGGTCCAATGCATACTGAATTGCTCCTCTCTAGGGTGCGATGGTTGGGAATGGACAAATGGTAAGGACAAAATGTGAGGTGGAAGATCATGGAATCTTCCAGAAGCTTCCCCTTTGACACTTGCCTCTCTGTTTTCTACTAGGGATGAGTAAGGGATCATCATTCTCCAAGTGGAAGTAGGAACTATCAGAGAGAGGATATTAATCAAGATCCTAGAAGATGACTCACCTCCCTATAATCATATATATATGGATCCCTCATCACAGAGATCCAGAGGCTGGAATTTTGTATCTTATAGAGAAGCATTGTTGATTTTCTGGTGTACATTCATAGTGTTGGGTAATCTAAGCTTTGCTTGAGGTGAAGAAGGGCTTTCTAGCTGGAGGATGATGTTCGGTCAGAACATATGGTTGTAATCCTCTTGCTACTTTTCATCTTAATAAAGCTATTCAAGTTTTCCTCCATATTCTTTTATGTTTACTTATATATGCATTTGTATGGTTAACACACATCTGGTCCTGTGTTATTTATGAATATAGATCTTTGTTCTTCAATAGTAGTATGTTGCGGTGATTCCACAGGTGCTCTTTGAAGCTGGGCAGACGAAGAAGAAGCGGCAAAGCTCTATCAAGAAGCAGAGGAAATTAAGCGCAAGACTAAGGTCGGTCTCCTTTGTTCCACTCCTATCTATTTTCATAAAGGAAAGCGAAAGTAGACTTTACTTGTTTTTTTCTAATATAGCTACCAATCTTAGTGGGAATAACAGTATCCGAGTGGACACTATTCCCGGTAACAAACTGGTAGAATCTTCAAACAAAAGCCTGGTGAACATTATTAAGAAGTTACTGAACGATAATAAGAAAACATGGAACAAGAAGTTAGTCAAAGCCTTATGGGCTAACAGACTGACCACCAAGAAATCAATTGATACATGCCCCTATCAGCTAGTATATGGCATGGAAGTTGTTTTTCCATCCTCTTTAGGGGTGCCAGTGATGAAGATGCTCCAAGAACTGCAATCTGAACCAAATGATATCCAGAGGAGAATAAACCAGACTATTCATCTCCAGCAAACAAGAGAAGAGGTCTACATTAGATCTCAACTTGTGCAGGAAAATATCAAAAAATAAATTGACAGAAGGACCAAAGCAAATGATTTCTACTTAGGTGATAAAGTACTCAAGTGGGACTCGAGAAGGGAAGATAAGGGTAAGCATGGAAAATTTGATTTCCTATGGAAGGGCCCCTATATCATCTATCCTTACAGAGGGAATAATATTTTCTTCCTTAAAGGACTAGATGGTACTGAAGAAGGAGGAGGACCAGTGAATGGTCGAATGCTCAAACATTACATAGAACCTAGTTATTAATTGTTTTTCCCATTTGTATATATTTTATTTTGAAAAAGTCTAGTTTGCATTGGATGGTAAACCTTTCGAGTTGAAGCCCGGAGAGAAGGCCTTAAGCTTTTAAGGATTTATTATCATAAGTATGAATAAAGCAAGTGGAAAGGTGACAAATCACAAGGTAACTAAAGTCAAATTCCAAGGCTACTGATCTCAAAGTTCTTGACATTTGACAAGGAAATGCCATCCCGAAGTGGAGCCAATGTTAGGTTCCTATACCAATACGAGTCATAATTTTGAATGGATAAAGTTAAGCCTTGTAATATGTACATATCTTTGCTTTCTGCAAATATTTTCCATAATGAAAAATAAAAAATGAAAAGAGGGTATGCCCTAAAATAAAAATTAAAGGACAAAAAGAATAAATAAAGAGGTCCAAAAAAGTGAAAAATATGAACCCAAAAAAACAAAAATAGACCATGAAAGTGTGCAAGTCTAAATGCCATTACCATTTACTTTATGCAAAATAATAATTGTGTGCGGCTTGTGATTCATGCCACAGTCAAGGGTAATTGAAATATTTAATCTTGATTATAACATGCTTTAAGTTTCATGTTGATAGTTAGAGAATAGAATCTTACCAAACTGTTTAATCTTGGCAGATCATTAGATTAGGTAGAGTAAAATAAAAGGAGCTTATTAGTTTAGTCTAAGCATTTGGATGATATAGTGATAGAATTAGATAGTTTGCTTTTTGAAAAGAAAACAAAATGTTTTAATAAGGGTTTGCTAGTCTAAATGCACCCTAATAAAGTGAAGTAAAAATGGTAGGAAAAGTAGATGGGTAAGTAGGACAAAGGCTACAGAAGTATGATGATTGATTAGACAAAAGCATATGTATCATTGTCCATCATATGTTCTATATATGAATGGGAAATCAAGCATGCAACTGGGTTTCAAAGTCAATTAATTAACTTCGTCCATTCATTTCACCTTTTACTTAACTAATTTCCCATAATAAAGTTCAAAGTGTTCAAAAACCTTTAAGTCAAAGAGGCTCAAAGCATTTCTCTTACTTTTGGAGGGACCAGACCCTCGGCTCAATGATTTATGGATGTTAAGTACTAAAATTCCCCCCCAAAAAAATAAAAATTCATCTCCTTTAATTCCCCCTCATTTCCCTAATAAAACCCCTTTTCCTAAGGATAAAACACTATTTACCTAGGGAAAGTAATCACCCCTATGTAAAACCCCTTTTTCCCAAAAAAACCTACAAAAACACTTTAGCATAAGTTATAATGCATCTGTGCGGAAAGCAAACAAATCACATAAAATAAATTATGCTTAGCGCAATTCATTTCCGCCATTTTCATATTAACTTCTAACTTTTATATATTAATTCCCATTAATACCCTTTCCCGTATGTATATATTAAATTCCTTACGTTAATATCCCTAGACCTGGTTTTAACTATAAAACTACAAATTTCACTCAAACCCCAACAAAGTTCATTAACTGATCGATTCACAATTACATAAAGTAAATCCTCCATTAATCACCTCGATGGCCTAATCACTCTTAAAGCCATCATTAATCCCCGAAACCGCTGAAATTAAGTGTCCGACGGGCCCCCCACTAGCCTCCGTGTAGTTTCCCCACCTGATCACTGTGTGATCGTCTCCCTCCTCATCTGATGGCCCTCATCCATATCAGGCCAACCCAACGTTCATTGCTTACATGCCGGAAAAAGTTGTTTTCCACAAAGTCACCCTGGCGACGTGTCAGTCACTGAGTGGAATCGGGTGGCCCCTCCCAAATACCACCAAGCACCCAAAAGCAGTGTGAAATAAACCATTTACCACTCTCCCGCTACATGACAAAGGGACCAATGTTCACCCTGTACCCTCCAAAACTAACTTTTCACGCTTAAAAGCCAAAAAGCCCCAAATCATTTTTTTTCACTGGAATTTCAACTGTAAATCTTTGTACGCATGCACGCCACCTACGAATGTCGGAGCCATCAACCCAAGTCCAATTGCACTCCAAAGATGTCGCAAACAACCCAGACAACCTTGCAGCCTATACAGAACCCCTTCAACCATTTTTAGTCGCCATCCACCCTGCTTCAAAACATTTCACCCCAGTTCCAGGTATTTAAGCCACAATTCATCAAACACCCTGTGAATTTCAAAGAAACCAGTGATTGAGTATTCTTAGTTAAGTTTAAAAATTAATTAAAGAAACTCAAGAACTCAAGCCTACTTTGTGTTGAACCACCGTTTCCCTAAAATATTATAAATCACCTTCCCCATACTCAAATCCACAAGAACTGAGAATGGTTGCCCCAATTTCCATGGATGTGAGACCCATCTCTACACCCCACTTAGACCTAGACCACCTCCCCCTAGTTGATAGAGATTACCAGATAAAATATACCTCTATCATAGAGCTCCTGCTCAAAATACACTGCCAAAGTAGGGACAAGTTCCTGAACCATGCTGATGAAATTGGCCTTTGGGAGTCAAATTTTCCCAAGTACCAGTTCCCACAGGTCCACATTTTTCCTAAAATTGTACATTATTGCCATGCCAACTATGTCGCTAGTCAAAGAGCAGTCATGTCCCCTAACCAAGCCATACTTTTCACTATCACTACTGAATCTATAAATGAGATGCTACAACTCCAGCCCAGCCAAAACTTGACTTCCTTCTCAATTGGAGACTTGTTGAACTTATATCCCAAACTCAGCCCTGCAAGATTGGCCCAATTAATCCAAACCTTCATCATAGAAGAAAAGAATACCCCCAAAGACCCCCCTCCATATGTAGCAACTATATTTTCTCCTTGGGGTAGAAATATTGTATCCATGATATCTTGTGTTTTGGGTTACTCCACAAGTGAATACATTGATGAAATCAACCTAGATTTCATGTCCATCTACACCCCAGGATAGCCTCATGCAACCATTTATGACTTTGTCACATTCATAGCTAATAGAATGCATGAGCAGTTCATAAGGATGGGAAGTGAAAGGGTTTTCAAGCACTCCTTAGTACTATACCACATGTTCCTCTACTTCCAAGCAGATAAATTCCCACTTACTTTGCAAAAGTTGGACACCAAAGGCCAACCAAGATCAGTCATCTTCTGGACCCCATTGATTCATCAATATTCCTCCCCCTATTCATACAACAAATTCATAGATTCCATTGTCCACCCTGTGATGACCATGCTCAGTGGAACCCCTCCACCAAGAATTAGTCCTGAGATGAGGAGTTTCCTTCATTTAAACATCAATCATCAGGTGGGAGATTGGTACTTGTACCAAAACCACACTAAAATTAGGATTTATGGTTGCCAATTTGCCCCATACAAACTACCTAAATACCTCCCAATGAGGTTATTTCCCCTGGAGTACTACAGGCAGATAATAAATTCAGATCAAGTAAACCTTTTTAAAGCCAAAAAGAAAGAAAGCTAAAGATCAAAAACCAATTGGGTCCTTTTATTTGTAATAGCAGAGAAGCTGGAAAGGAGGCAGACCTGATCCTTCAGATACTAAACTTAAAACAGAGCTTCATATGGAGATATGACCCCTTAGATTTCATCTGCAAAAGAAGGCAGAAAAACAAGATGGCTCCCTATATCCGTCACTACATCCCTGAGATAGAAAAGTATGCCAACCAATTGCAATCGATGGAAAACACTTTAGAGTACAGGGATAATACTGAAGTTGTTGAGGAAAACACATTATTATATCTAGAAAATCAACTTCGTGAAAATTCATTTCTATGGGTACCACCTCACGAAGGGACAATGAGTACTCCCCCTATCATGCAAACTCTTCTGAATGAGGAGAAAATCCCAAAAGGGGCAGGGAGGAGGGATCAAGTTCAGGGACACAGGCCTTCAATGTTCAATATGAAAGAGGCCAAAGCAAAAGGCCTAGACTCAATCATGTGTCAGAACAAGAAGACATCGATGGCTCAGTTGAAATAAGTGATTTTGAGCCAGAAAGGAGTAAGGATACTACTCCTTTAGAGGAAACACAACCCCCATCATCCTCAGGAACCCAGATGATATAGATACAGATGAGTGTATAGGCCTCATCTTTCAGTAGGCCAACAAAATAGGATAAAAGTATCAAAGACAAATTCAAAGAGATAAAAATGAGGAATGAAAAGTTGAAAGCTGAGACATATTTTCATCTTTTCAAACTTTCTACTCTAGGTCAGAATAGATTGATGTCAACCTTTGACATCAAAGAGGGGAAGATGAAGGTGTCCTTCATTCAACCAATTGTGCAGCAACCAAGGACACCCACTGACTACAAGAAAGTTGATTTTGAGGTGTTGGCCAGGGATATTCACCCTGTGGACCAAATAGAGTTTCACAAGCAAGCTAGAGAAATGATCTATTCCACCCTGATAGAGAACTCCATAGCTATTCATCAACTGAAAAGTTCTCGAAACAACATCTCATCTCAATATCAGCTTGAACGGGCTTCATCACAAGCCAAGGACAGCAAAATCAAGTCTTTGCAAGACTTGATCATAGAGATGGGACATGATCCCAAAGATATCAAGGCAACAGAGGAGTTAATAAAACAGAAGAACAAGGACATTGCTTCATTGAAGAAACAACTAAAGACACCCTCCTTGCATCATCCACAAACACAAGAGGTGTTATAGTCTCAAACTCACCATGAGGACTTAATGGATTTAGTCCTCAAGTTGAATGATCAATTGAGGAGCACATAGAAGGAATTGGATGCCTTAATCCAATTGAAGCATGGTGAAGTAGGGACCACACTAGCAACTGTAATCCCTATTGGCTCCAAAAACTCATTTAGGCATTGCCTTACCCATCACCACTGCAGCATCTACATCAGCAGCTTCTACAATAGCAGCAGGTACAGCAATAGATGAAGCAGCCAAGCTAGTTCATGCCATGGAAGAAATGTCTATTCAGACAAACGAAATAAACAAGCTAAAGGAACAGGTGGCAAGCTTGGAAACAGACTGTAAGCTTTCCAATATTATGTAGAAAGAGGAGGAACAGAAGGATGTCAGGATAAAGGAAAAGCTCAATTCAATGGAAAGATACTTGACACTAAAGGAGCCTCTTGGAGAAATCAAGGAAAAACTGTGGGCCAATATCATTGACTCTGCCAATGATATTTGGCCATCCATACAGGTAATATTCGAGCAGATTGATCTCATAGCATTAATAATAGAGGCTATAGAGAAAGTAAAGATAGAATTAGGCAACAGGCCTAGAGAGGCTACCATGCTCATACAATTGTTAAATTCAAAGACCAAGTACCAATTACAGGCACTGGAAATTGAAGACAGGACTGCTTCTATTCTGGAGGTAAAGGAAGTCTTCACCAGGAGGGACCTTATGTAAAAGTTAGAGGAAAAGAGAAAGGAAATGCAAGTAGTTGTTGACAGGTTCATGGCTAACTTTGATAAGCTAAAATAAAAGGGATTACCTAATCCCTCAGTCATTCATGATAAACTTAGGGAACAAAGAGATTACAACAACAAACTCAGGGATGTAGCAAGATAGCAAGTGGCTACTTCACAAGTTTCAAGAATGCCAACAGGAAAGGTACTCTATAGTGCTTTTGAAAATCTATTTTAACTTTGCATGAGGTAAAACATCTGTTTGTAAATAATCCTTCATTTTCCAAATACACTGAAGCAGATGAAACTTACCGGAGAATGTTGAGTATCTAGTTATCAATAGATCAAGAATGGGAAAAGTTAATAGATTTACTATAGGAGAACACAGTAAAAATTCAAACATATAGTCAGTGAGGTAAAAGAGCATCAGATTCCAAAGTTATATGGTCAAATAGTATCTATGTCAAAGAGTATCAGTATAGAAGGCAGCGGCCTTTGGCCAGCACAAAGCATAGCAACCATAAAACTTCTAGCTAAACCATAATAAAATGGATAGCGAGAAAACAATGCAATAGTTGTCATTATCTTCTTGCGAGAAGATATTTTGAATTTCCTAGATTAATTCCTAAGTTAGTATGGGATATTTTTTAAAAACATTTTGTATAAATACTTCACAAATCAAAGTATGTAGTGTGGATTCTTATACTTTCAATAGAATTTTGTTCAAAGACTGTAAAAGTTTTTGTATCATTGATTGGGCCAGCATGCTGGATTGATGAATAAAGATCAGATATTTCAAGGGATTCATGTGTAAAGCAAAAGTACAAATGAGTAGTTCTCTTGTGTTGTTTTATCTCCCTTAAAGTTGTTTCATAATCTTAAATGTTTCATAGGTTTGAATGTTTGACTCTAATATTATTTCAGAATTTCCTTAACTTCACTCTATCTTACTGTTATATATTCTTAATGTTTTCTCTTAAACTATTTTAGCTAGGGAATTCTTAACTCCTCCTTAGCTTCCGTAGTTTCTCCTCTGGTCTATAGTAAAATATTCTTAAGTGCCCTTTACTCATGATTCACTATTGGTCTCCCATCTTAGCCTCAGTCTGAGGATTCTTGATTGCCGTCTCACCCCCGTTAAGACTCATTTCACCACTTAGTCCAAGGATTTGTACTTCACTCTACTATCTTTCCCCTTGAACATTCCCTTTAGTTATTTAACTCTAGCTTTGTTGCCCCTTCTTTGACTCCATTGCCCAATAGCCTAAAGGCATCAACCTATCTGCCTGTTTTAAAGATTCCACCACCAAATCTTCATACAAATCAAAAACCCCCTTGAACTCTAGATCTAGCCTAATATCTAAGAAAACATAGCTAAATTATATAGAGAGAGCCCTCTCTAAGCCATAGGTTGGCTAGAGCCTATGCTTAAAAGTTGGTTTGTGGTTACCTCAAAGCCTTCCCTTCTTCCAAAGCTTCTAAGGAAAAGTTTTGAGTGATAACAGGCACTTCCATTAAATAAAAACACGTGGTTTTAAAATGGTTATGGTCACCAAAAATTCATTCATGTCATCCCCTATTTTGTCCTTCCTTACGGTATTTATAAAAGCCATTTATTAATTGTTTGAGGCTTTCATGCCTACTTTCGGCTAACAAAGTTCTAATTTAACTATCAAACTAAGAAATAGATAACGATTTGCTCTCAATTTGTTATTCAGCAAATAAAATCATGAGGTGTTTTCATTTCGAACTCTCGCTTGCTTGTTCCATCTACGTGTTGATTGTTTCCTTTGACCATGTGATTCAAGCTTTCTTCTAATGATTTGGTGTAGATGAATAGGAGGAGATCATTGACGGGATCAATCTCTTTCTACCCATATCTCTTTCCTTGAATGGCACATCAAACCAAGTTCAACAATGGAGTTGGCTGCAGAAATAGATGTTAGCTCCAGAATTGCATGAATCTAGTAGCCAATGAAAAATTTAACTTAATAATAAGGAGCATTTACGAAATATGAAAAATAGCATAATTACTACCTTACCTCTGTCAAAAACATGTAATTTGATGACTATCAAGTTAAAAGAAATGGTCAAGGAGAACGAAAATGAATGAAGAAGAGTGTCAAGATTAAGCATTCATGAGGCTCTACAAACACAACAATAATAATAATGGGCTTCTATGGGGCACAACAATAACAATAATGGGCGATACAAAAAATAACAATAACGGGGATACACTGGTATTACATGGACTTAACATATTAGGCATGTTGATGGGTCCATTGATTGTATTATAACTATGTGTAATGTTTGGAATGTTAGTGTTTGAAGGATTGTATTACCATTGTTAATGGGTGTTATGAGAAATGCCCTTCTTTAAGGAGAATCCTTGGTAAAGTTCCTTGAAGTTCATAGAATTCCTAAGTTTGAGTATTATAGGAGACCAAGTGTTATCGACATTTTTGGGCACTGCAACCCCAATCATAAATGTCCATAAACTGAGGGCTCCTAAGTCCCTAAAAGTGTTGCTTCACTACCTAAAGGAACAAGGTCAGCTGATTACATCATCTCCCAGAAGTTCTCCACTAAAAACTGCTTAGAAATGGTCAAAACTGGACCATACTGAATGCCTAGTACAGAGGGTGCGATGCATCTCACCTAATACACATGGGAGGTGTGATGCATATTGAAAATTCCTTCTACAGGGTGTGATGGATGAGAATACACAAGTGGCGGAGACAGTTTGTTGAGTGGATGATCAAGGAATCTTCTAGAAACTTCTCATATGACACTTGCCTCTCAGAATTCGCTCAAGGATGAGTAAGAGATCAATGAAATCTCCAAGTGGAATCAAGAACTATCAGAGAGAGGACACTAATCAAAAACCTAGAGCTAACTCACACCTTTGCAAAAATCTATATATGGATCTCTCATCCCAGAGATCCAGAGGTTAGAGGCTGGAATCTTGTATCTTGTAGAGAAGTGTTATTGGTTTTCTGGTGAAACTTCATAGTGTTGGGTGATCTAAGCTTTACTTGAGGTGAAGAAGGGATTTCTTGCTAGAGGATGATGTTGGGTCAGAACATATGGTTGTAATCCTCCTACTTTTCTTGATATTAATAAAGCTATTCAAGTTTTCCTCCATATTCTTGTATGTTTGATTGTATATGCATTTGTATGGTTAACACATATCTGGTCCTGTGTTATTTATGAATATAGATCTCTGTTCTTCGATAGTAGTATGCTGCTTTGATTCCACAGGTGCACTTTGAAGCTGGGCAGATGAAGAAGAAGCAGCAAAGATCTATCAGGAAGGAGAGGAATCAAGCAAGGAAACCAAGCGCAAGACTAATGTTGGTCTCCTTTGTTCCACTCTTATCTATTTTCATAAAGGAAAGTGAAAGTAGACTTTATTTGTTTGTTTCTAAGATAGATACCAGTCTTAGTGGGAATAGCAGCTCCGAGTGGACAATATTCCCGGTAACAAAATGGCGACCATACTGGGGAGCGAATAGATTATTTGGTAGCCTATCTCTGTTTGTTTTATAAACTTACAGACGGAGCCTGAAGTCAAGCTAGCTAGCCTTTGAACTACATTTGTTACACAATTGAAACGTAGATCAATGTTGCTTTAGTCTATCTCCAGGTTTTGTTTATGAATTAAACAATTGATCTGCAAATGTTATAATTGCCCTAAGTGGTGGCTCTAGTAACCTCCTTAGATCAACCCCTATGATTTACATTTACTGAACATCACTTACTCGGCCTAAATCCCTGAACTGAACTGTAAATTGTGAGAAAAGACTGGTTAAAAGTCTCGCACTAGCACCATCGCACCCTCTCTTCAAGGCAGTCTATATGCATCGCACTTCCCATGTGCAGTAGGTGAGATGCATATTGGATTCCCTGTGTGACAGGTGCGATGGTCAGGGAAGGTTAATTTTACCTTCAAACTTTGGTTTCTCTTCACTCTTTTCAGTTCTATTCAGGAGTTTTGTTGTCTGTGGTCAGTATATCTCTATGAAAACCCCCTTCTCTTCCATATTTCTGCCTCTATTGTGCAAAGAACTGTAAGTGTTTTTATGTATTGTGTGCCATTTTCAGTTCTCTTTTGCAAAGAAGTAGCGTAGTCGAACTATCGTTTCTTAATCTGAAAGTGTCGTAAGTGTCGTTTTCAGTCATAGAAGAGAATCCCATTGTTCTTTATAGTTGATTGTACTGTTACTCTTGTATATGATTTGAATTAGTAGTTTTTAAAGTGTCGAAAAGCAGTGTTCATTTCAAAATCGCAAAGTGTCGCCCTTATCTTCACTTCATTTTGAAAAGAAATTTGTTAAGTATTGTCGCTTTGAAAATAATTTAGATTTGCACTTAGCTTTCTTATTGTCATTCATACATTAAGAAGGCTGAAAACAAATACATGCATGTGCATTTGCATTTAGACTGCTTGATTTGATTTAGGATAGTGCATTTAGTGTGTGCTCTGTGCTCTTTGTTGAAAGGCTCTCAATTTTCTTTCCTTAGTAGTTATGATTTTCATTGCCAAAAGAAGATTAAACAATTGTTTATCATCTTAGACTACATTTTAGGAATTTTATACACATCACGCGGTGAACCTGAAAGGAAAATTTTTAAACAAGATCAACTTAAAATAAATTTAATGAATCTAACAATGCTTTGGAACCTAACACACAACATCTAGAGGTATAGGCTAGAGACGTATTTCGGTCTCGTAAAACTTGGTAACTGTTGCTTTCATTGTTGGTTGGGTGACTCCTCCACTCTGAGACGACAAGTGCCAGTACGGACTTGTGCTCCCCCGTACTGTCGAGTATATATTGGGAGACCATAATAGGTTGCATCCTTTATCCTTAGGAAGTTGTTTCTGCTGCCCTATCGATCGCAATGCACTAAACACAGCATTCGAGAAGATTGACTATCGTACCGTAAAAAGTATTCTCTAGTTTTGCGATTGGTTTGGTAATCCCCTCTGCCTAGATTTCCAGAGAAGTCTATTTTGCTCCTTTTCAGACTCCTTAAAAGAAAAGGTCCATCTGAGCACTTGTCACTTCAGGCTCATTAAAAATCGAAGGTGACTAGAGTCATCTTTTATTTTTTCTCGACTCTAAAAAATTGAAAAAAAAAGTTGTGTCAAAGCGTCTAAAATTTGTTTTAATCGGAATAACGTCATTGTTCCCTCGTTGATCTTAGAAATTAGTCTCACTTCATCGCAAGTTCCTGTAGAATTGCTAGGAAATATTTTGGATAGACTAAATATGTCTGAACACCCGTCAACATCTAGGACTGTGTCATCTAATGCAACAGCAGCAGAACCTCCTGCTGCTACTCCAACAATGTTCGATGGTGTACCATCTGTCCCGGCAAGTTATCAACAACAAGCTGGAGTCCAATCAGGGACTGTTTCGATGACATGGTCAGTTCCTATTTCTTCATCCGGATTCTCATCTGGTATTTCTAATGTTGAAACTCAACAAATTGATCCAATGTGTCTTCAAAGGCCAATCTACACTTTAAGTACTGGATTTCCACCATATGGGGGGCAATATGCCTTTTCATTGTTCCCTCCTGGAGAACAACCATATGGGGGTTTACAACAAAGTTCAGGTCAAATTGGAACTAGATCCAACAGTTGGCTACTAATACTACCTTAGCAACCAAAGGTTGTATATTCAATGCAACCAGTCCACCCTATGTCAGATATTCCCACTATACCTGCTATGGTGACTACATCGCAAGTACAAGCGCTACCTGTTGTATGTCAACCCCAAGTTTCTCAGGTTGCAATACAACAACCTCTCGTTTGAGCGATTCAATCACAACCTCAGGTTAGTGCCTCCTTATCTGGAGCAACTCAGGCTCAAACAGGTACTATGACTCCTCATCTTGGTCAATCATCCAATATTGGACAATAGCAAATGGTCCAACAACCATGGCTGGTTCAATATCAACAACTGCAATTCCAGCAATCATATCAGGGACCTGAGCAACAAGTCTTTGTAAGTAATGGGCAACCACATTTCCAAAGCGGTTATCAACAACCATACTATAATGGTTATGCCCATCAACCTTATCAAAGTTACCAACATCAAATACATTATGCTAGTATGAAAAGACCCACTGCTCAGGCGATTCCATCTTATCCTGGGTATGCTTCGCCTAACCTGAATCAACAGTTTCCCTTTGTAGCAACTCTAGAATTACCAGATCTAAACCGGTTGAAGAATGATCCAATTGCTTATGCCCCTTGGTGGCTGGCAATTCCGCATAAACTTCCGTGAGATATTCCTTAATTTAATGGAAATCCAGGTGAAGACCCGTCGAATCATGTGATGACCTTTCATCTGTGGTGTTCATCAAACACTCTCAACGATGATTCAATCAGGCTTCGCCTTTTTCAACGAACGTTAACTGGTCTGGCAGCAAAATGGTATATCGAATTTCCTAGAGCTTCGTTTGATAACTTCAGTACCCTAGCCACAACCTTTTTAACCCATTTTTAGTTACCCATAAGGTATGAAACGGGAACAGAGCTTCTTACCAATTTCAAACAAACAACGGCCACTCACATATCCAATCATATTCATGAGTGGCGACGTCATCGTAGAATGGTAAAAACATATGTTCCTGATCAGCTGTTAGCTAAATGGTTTATTAAGTCATTGTTACCTTCTATTACAAAAGATGTGGCAAAGGGAGAAGTCGTCACTGAAGAGCAAGTTATTGCTCATGCACAATATCTAGACTTGATCTATACTTAGTCTGGCATGCTATACGATAAAATCCCTGATGCTCCTAGACCAGATTTTTTTGTTCCTCCCCCTCCTAAATCAAACAAATACTCTCATGCCAGCAATGGCATGATAGGTACAACTAGCACGAAAACCATAAAGGCTACGTCAAAGAAATCCCATACGGTTTCTAGTCAAAATGCAAATGACCAAATTCTTGCCACGGAGGTTAATGCCGTGTCGACAGATAAAGGAAAAAAACCAAAGAAACCAAGAGGCAAGAAGGAAAAGAAAGGGAAAAAGAAGAAACAAGAGGATTCATCTCCTAAAAAATCTTCTGCAAACCCTTATGGGCAAAGGAAACCTCCTTCAGGGTGTCAGATATGTGATGAGGATCATCGGACAAGAGATTGTCTATATAAAGCTGAGCTTAGAAAATTCTTCAAGAATTCAAAAACCTCAGTGGTATTAACTGATCCATTTCCGAACCCAGGAACAAATTTGGTTGCTAGCTACAATGCTTCCCCATCCCAACTGCTTATGTTGTCCATTTCGAAACAACAAAATGATGCTTTGATATCGACAAGGAATAAAGATTATGGAAATCCACAGATGTCGAACAACAAGGCTATAGATCAACCTAGTAGTTCAACAACAACTTCGACCGAAGTTGTGTCACCCATCATTCCTGAGTTAACGATAAAGCCACCAAAGGGAGTAGTACAAAAATCGACATTTAATCCTCGTGCCAGAGTATCACAACATTATAATATAGTGGAGGATTTGGCCTAATCGTCGTCCGCTATGTCGACACTTGAGGTGCTGCAAAATTGCCCCTCCCAAAAGCAGGCTTTATTATCAGCGATAGGTGGGATTGACCCAGCGGATTCCAATCTTGTGGCCTTTGATCACAAAGGATATGACCCTCAGTTACCAGCTCAACTAGCTTTCCTTATTCAAGTGAAAGCCCTCAACAAAACTGTTCATCGAACAATTATTGGTGAGGGGTCATCTACATGTATTATGTCAATGAGTTGCTAGAAAAATTTAGGCTCACCACCCTTGTTGCAATCGTCAACGACGTTAAAAGCATTTGATGGGTGAACATACACTCCATGTGGGATTTTAAGTAACTTGCAAGTCGAACTGGGAGGCAAAACAGTAGAAATTGATGTTGAAGTTATCGAAGGAAACCTCGATTACAACATCCTACTGGGAAGACCCTGGATATATGCCATGGCAGCCATTGTGTCGACCTACTTTAGGAAGATTGCATTTCCCTTCCAAGGAGGAATCACAATCATCAACCAACAAACATTTCTCCCCAACAGTTCACAAATTACAGGAAGCATTCCGATGATCCACGGAAGCTCTCAGTGGCTTCAAAATATCGGAGTAGGTCTCCTAAAAGACCCTTCCTTAATGAGGACTTTTTCCCTTCTACCTCTGAGTAAGCTGACAGAAGTGGCCACAGTGGAAACCTGTCCCATGAGATCTTCTACATCAACAAAAAACAAGAAGAACTCAGAACATTTTGATAGTGTGGATCATCGCGAGGCATTGCCTCCAAGCCCTACCATAGCTACATCATCTGATGATCAATTCAGTGATGTTGTACATTATGTACTGGGGGCATTGGAACCAGATCTTTCCTTCATAACCCCTTATGAGTTGTGATCAAAGGTCGCCATGAGGACAGTTCTTTTACTGTGTCAACCTCATTAAAAGATGGAATAAATCCATTTCCAAATCGAGTCTTTCAAAGATCCTGAAGGTAAACCTTCATTCCAACCACCGAGTTGAATGCAATGAAGCTTGCAGGGCATGCACCTCGATTTTCGTTATTATGCTGGGGGCATGCAAACTTATCATGAGCAGTGCTACCGAAGGGTTCAAGCTCATTAAAATTGAACCCGCCACGAGTAGTTTTAACGTGGAATTCAAGCTCGTTAAAAAATAAACATAAGAAATGAGCAAATGTTTTCCCCAGAGTTTAAGCTCATTAAAAAATGAACCAATTTTCCAGTAAATAACCATTATGAATGTATTATCATCAGCTTTTGAGCCTTAGTCGTGTTCTCATCATCACCTCCACTCTATTTTTTAGCCAATCATTCACCTCCATTTGATTGTTTACCCTTTCGAGGAACATCTGCGAAGAGTGATTCTATTATCCATCCTTGTGACACTTCCATGATTGGAAAATTCCAAACCTTACCTGGAATCAGTTGTTACCCGAAATCATCACTCGTTCCTTGAAAAACGAGTCTCCTTTAAGCTATTTTCAACTGACTTGTAAAATATGAAAAGATTTCAAAGTGATCAGCCTCTCCGGCTCCTTAAAGTCATCAGAAGTGCTATCCCTCCTCTAGATTTTAATCTTTTTAGACTTGAGGGATTATTACACAAAAATATCGAGCGCTTGTCTTGTCCGGCTCGTTAAAATTACTGAACATTCATCCCTTTCATATTATTTTACGCTTTTTCGGACTTAAGGGATTATATGACGAAAAAGAATCTTTGGATTTTCCTTTCCGTCCCTTTCAGACTCTCTAAAATTGAAAAGGACTGAGTTATCTTTGTCATTAAACTCGTTAAAACCGAATAGCGGCAAACTCGTCCAAATGGACGAGAACGAGTTTCACTGTCGCCAGGCTCATTAAAATATAGCGACAGGTTCGCCCGAAGGGAGAATTATAGAACAAGCATATGTTATCCTCCTCAAGCTTGAAAAAAATAAAGAGGTACTGGTCAGCAATGACTGGGGAAAATTGGGAAGAAAACTTGGAAAAACTTTATTGGTAGCAAGTTGCTCTTCAACATGACACTTTCTTTCTGCATCCGAGTTGGGTTGGGTTGTTCCACTCACTAGTCATATCACCATTAGTCCGTCACACCATCCATCTTTGGGGTTAACGCTACCAATCCATCGTTAGTGTCGCCGATATGTTCAAGAGAAGTCATTCAGAGAATTCACCTATGTCTCACCCTCTGCAATACATTCACGCTCCATTCTTTCATGACCGCCACCTTGAACCCTGTATCATCAGATCTTTTTCATCTCCAAAATCATTTGATTTGTTTTGTGTCGTAGATGTGGGATTCATTAAGGCCCTCCTACGATGAATCACTTCTTGTCGACATCAGCTCATTATCCAAGAAGTTGACCTAGGAACAACCCTTTCAGGACTTTGAATTTTGCATGCCTCAATGGCAAGTTTCTCACTTTTGGTGACAAGTTTACATTAATGGCCTTCGACTGAGAGATTGTGCGTGGTTTTCGACGCCAAGTCCTTTTTCACACCATGTGAATTGTACTGTAGTACCTTGAGAGTCATTGTCATTATTGGTGATTCCTCTCGTGCCTGTTAACAACTTACATTATTGGCTGGTAATCAGGCGATGTCTTTCCATGTTCGACTCTAGAACATTTTTTCACATGGATCGACTTGTACTTCGAGTGAAGATTGAATGAGTTTTGAAGACCCCGGATCTAGTTTCATCCATCCAAGCTACGATATATTCAGGAATATAAATACATAAAATGTACATCATTGCCAAACAGATGATCATCCAAATCAAAGGATGATGACTCTGAATCATCAGTCTGCTACACAGACGATTGTTTGTCCTATGTACATGAAAATGAATTTATAAAGCTGAGCATGGGAATTCCCACCTTAGCTAGATCATGAAAGATATTATGAAGATAATGTATTTTATTGTATCTTATTACAGGTCACCTCCCAGCTCGAAAACTTCGGATCTCATGATAAAGCATTTCACCCGACATC
This sequence comes from Pinus taeda, assembly GCA_000404065.3. Lineage (NCBI taxonomy): Eukaryota > Viridiplantae > Streptophyta > Pinopsida > Pinales > Pinaceae > Pinus > Pinus taeda. The sequence continues at coordinate 183,325 of APFE030076449.1, read as the reverse complement.
AAAGATTAATGACCTCATGCTTTAGGGGGCAACTGTTATAGAAATTTTTGGGCACTGCAACCCCAATCATAAATGTCCATAAACTAAGGGCTCCTAAGTCCCTAAAAGTGTTGCTTCACTACCTAAAGGAACAAGGTCAGCTGATTACATCATCTCCCAGAAGTTCTCCACTAAAAACTGCTCAGAGATGGTCAAAACTAGACCATACTAAATGCCCAATGCAGAGGGTGCGATGCATCTCACCTAATACACATGGGAGGTGCGATGCATATTGAAAGGTCCTTCTACAGGGTGTGATGGATGAGAATAGATAAGTGGCGGAGATAGTTTGCTAAGTGGATGATCAAGGAATCTTCTAGAAACTTCTCATATGACACTTGCCTCTCAGAATTCGCTCAAGGATGAGTAAGAGATCAATGAAATCTCCAAGTGGAACCAAGAACTATTAGAGAGAGGACACTAATCAAAAACCCAGAGCTGACTCACACCTTTGTAAAAATCTATATATGGATCTCTCATCCCAGAGATCCAGAGGTTAGAGGTTGGAATCTTGTATCTTGTAGAGAAGTGCTGTTGGTTTTCTGGTGAAACTTCATAGTGTTGGGTGATCTAAGCTTTACTTGAGGTGAAGAAGGGCTTTCTTGCTGGAGGATGATGCTGGGTCAGAACATATCGTTGTAATCCTCTTGCTACTTTTGATCTTAATAAAGCTATTCAAGTTTTCCTCCATATTCTTGTATGTTTCATTATATATGCATTTTTATGGTTAACACACATATGGTCCTATGTTATTTATGAATATAGATCTTTTTTCTTCGATAGTAGTATGTTGCTGTGATTCCACAGGTGCTCTTTGAAGCTGGGCAGACAAAGCGGAAGCGACAAGGCTCTATCGGGAAGGAGAGGAAATCAAGCGCAAGACTAAGGTTAGTCTCCTTTGTTCCACTCCTATCTATTTTCATAAAGGAAAGCGAAAGTAGACTTTACTTGTTTGTTTCTAATATAGCCACCAATCTTAGTGGGAATAGCAGCATCCGAGTGGACACTATTCCCGGTAACAGCCTATCCTCGCCACAACAAAATAAATGGCTAGCAAAAATGTTGGGATATGATTATGAGATAATTTAAAAGAAAGGGCGTGAAAATTTTGTAGTGGATGCTTTATCATGCCAACTTGAGGAGGAAAGCACCCTTATAACAATCTCTCTTCCCGTTCCAAAGTGGATTGAAGAGGCTCGCAAGGAATGGTTTTCACATCCTTTGCTCTCCCAACTCATTAATAAATTGCAAGCAGATCCAAATTTCACAGCAGGCTGCTCTTTCCAGGATGAGATTCTTTGCTACAAGGACAAAGTAGTGATATCACCAACATCCACCCTCAAAAATCGCATTTTGGCAGAGTTGTACTCATCTCCCTCTGCAGGCCATTCAGGCTTTCAGAAGACTTATGCTCGCACTCAGCATTCATTCTTTTGGACATGCATGAAAAAGGACATTCTTACTTTTGTAGCTAAATGTGATGTGTGTCAGCGCCACAAAGGAGAAACAGTCAAATCCTCAGGCACTTTACAAACATTGCCCATCCCTGCTTCAATCTGGATGGATGTTTCTATGGATTTCATTACTGGTCTTCCGAAGTTAGGCAACAAGTCCGTCATCATGGTGGTTGTGGACAGACTTTCTAAGTATGCTCAATTTTGTGCCCTACCCCACCCTTTAACACCCTCTTTGGTGGCTCAATCTTTCATGGACCAGATCTTCAAATTGCATGGCATGGCCACTTCCATTGTGTTTGACCGTGACCTGATCTTCACCAATAACTTTTGGTAGGAACTCTTCAAGCTACAAGGTACCCAACTCCAACTCAGTACTTCCTATCATCCCCAAACTGATGGTCAAATCGAAGCAGTCAACAGATCTGAAGACCTACCTCAGGTGTTTCACTTCAGAAAAGCAACATCTATGGGTACAGTGGTTACCTCTAGCAGAATGGTGGTATAATACTAACTATCATGCCACCACTAAGATGACTCCATATGAAGCAGTTTATGGTCAATGCCCCCCTTCACCTACTTCTTATATCTTGGGATTCTCTAAGGTACAAGTAGTGGATCAACTCCTACAGAATTGTGCAACCATGCTTTCCCACCTCAAATATAATCTCCATCAAGCTCAAAATCACATGAAGCAACAGGCAGACCAACATCGTTCAGAGCGCACATTTCAAGAAGGGGATCAAGTATTCTTGAGGCTGCAACCATATAAGAAAACATCACTCAAAGACAAGGGTTGTCAGAAATTATCTCCAAAATTCTACTGACCATATCAAATACTTCAGCACATCGGAGAAGTAGCCTACAAGCTAGCCTTACCACCCCTGCAAAAATCCATCCTGTCTTCCATGTCTCATGCCTCAAGAAAATGGTTGGGACAATTGCAGAATTCAAACCAGTCTACCCAAATTGGATGAAGAAGGTTTAATCTGGCTCCAACCTGAATAGGTTCTTGACACGCGAGAACAGCACCTGCGTGGCCACATGATCAAGGAAGTCCTCGTCAAATGGAAAGACACCTCTCCAGAAGATGCGACCTGGGAACTAGACACTGTTCTTCAATAGTTTCTGCAGCTTCAGCCTTGAGGACAAGGTTGTTTTTATGGGGGAGGGCATGCTAGGGTCCAATCTAACCCCCTTATTTATGTAATAGGGTCGAGTCACAGTTATAGAGTCAATAAAGCCCATATTAATAATTGTAAGTGGTTGACCCACATTTAAAGAAGGGACCATAGTTAGTTGCAAATGGGCCATGGTATTAGATAGATGGCATTAATAAGAACCATGGTACTGACCCATGGTATTGCATGTATGAATCCTATATAAAGGATAGAGACTCCCCATTGAGGAGCATTGTGTCTTATTTTGTAATCGAGCCATGCTCTATTGGAGGTTGCCCCCTCGAAGAAGCAAGTGAACATTGCTTTCCTTTCTGAATAATAAAATACTTGTTGTTATTTCTCATTGTTCTGTGTTCTGGGTTATATTTCTTCGCATATTTGGTATTCTAGTATCTTCTCGTAGGTCAAGAGCATAACATCTCCCTCCGAGCAGGCACTGGACCGACCCCAATTCGTGGCAGCGATTGTGAGGACGAGACTCTCAACAACAAATCCCTCACTCCAGTGGCAACCTCCACGCAGTTGTCACCACGAACAAGGAACATCACCTCTACAGCTCACTAGCACGTAGCTGCCAACCGAGGCGGAATTTACCAGTCGATCCACTCACTACACTGTAATGGGTCTTCTCTCTATGGTCGTGTCTCTCCTTAATGCACATTAGATCTGAGATCAACGATTTCCCGCGGACTGCAAATATTTTAGGTAGAGCAGTTCTCTGATTACGAATGTGACAGACAAACTCAAAAAAAAAAAAAAACAAAATATACTTCTCCCTTATTTCCCTCAGCCCGGGACAGGCCAAGCCTAGGAGGACCTAGGCCCTCAGGGGCTCTAATACCATGTTAAATTTATGTAAGGGAAATTTGTCTTTTATATTAATCAAATATGATATTACATATATAAAGGAATATTATCTCAAGATAGGAAAACTATCTTGGACACACAATCTGTTGGTTGATAGAATATCTCAACCACACACCAAATTAGGGAAACGACTCCTATAGAATAGGAACAGACTCTCTACATAGAAAGTCACAATTGAGACAAGTGGAATTACATTTTCCAACGTGTGCAGAGGTAGTTGTATAAAGGAAGCATGTGTTGTACAACGTTTTTCCCGCACTTAATTAGCAATAGTGGTAGAGACAGGGACTCTGCTGCATTGCAGCTCTTAATCTTATTTATTATATCAGGATGAGAATTTTGCAAGTCTATTTATTATGCAGGACGCAATTTTATGTGAAGATTTGTGGTGCATTATGAGCAACCTAGTGCTAGAAGAGGAGTGAGATTGTTGTACGATTTATGGTTGTAAATTTTCTGTTGAAGATCCATAAAGTCATGTATCCCTACTTCTCAAGAATTGTTATTCGGTGATTTTTCTTCATAAAACCATATAAACTATCAAAGTTAAGTGGATGAGCTTATGGTTGTAAGAAAGAGTGACTTAAATTCATTTACAAGTTCGAATATGCACGTGGTAGGTAGAATATGGATCAATTTTTTAAATTTATTACTAGTGAAAGACTAAAAATTGGTTTTAAAACGCATTATTGATGTTGGTTAAAAATTAAAATAACTTAAGAAAGATGTATAATTGTTATTCTACATGAAAAATATAGTTTGAAAGGATAAATAAAAAGTACAGGATGAAGGGATGAAAAATAATTCATAATGTTGCTATTTTTTTTAATAGTTTTAAAATTCCATTTATGTATTTATTTGTGAATTAGTTTTTTTTTTGTTTTTTAATTAAATTGATTAATTAAAAAATAGTCTATGAATAAGTGTTATATGAAATAAGCTAAAGGTTATTTAGGCATGTGGTATTAATAAGCGAGGATATTGTAACAAAGTCTATTTACAAATTAAGAATCTTCATAATAAAACAAGAGTGAATCTCTATGGTTAAGAATCTCTATGGTTAAGAATCTCCATAACAAAATGAGGGTAAGTTAAAAATCTTGTTACATGTTAATTACTTTTATAGTTAATAATAATTTAAAATAGAGTTATAATTTAGTTAATTTTTATGATTTATTATGCCTAAGGTATTTCCCTTCGAGAACAACTCTCTTGGTTGCCACTATGTATGATTCTATACCATTAGATGAAACGTTAGACAATTAAAGAATTTCAGGCCATCGGATTAATAGTTAATAAAAACTAATAATTAGGGCATGAGATTAATAAATAGTTAATAGAAAATTCAAACGTTTTTTAGGCACTCACATCCGATAACTGAACTGGAAAGGTTTCATGTGTTTGTTTCCTTTTGTATGCGAAAGGGTTCACGTATTTGTTGCCATTGGTATTTGAGGGTTGGAGCACGGCCTGATGTCCAACCATAGAGAGTATCAGCCATGAATCCCAGGGCTTCCATGTGGTATTTCTTCACCAAGTATTTGTAGCATACGCTCATGGGCCTCATACTACAGGATTTATGCACGGGTGGTAATCTTCAGAGGGCAAATCCTATTTCCAACTCCACTACATTATAAATGCAGTCTGACATGCAAGGGGAATAGGGGGTTGCCTTGCATTTATATTTCTTTCAAAGTTGACTTTGGCATGTTAACAGCAAGGCAACCCCTATTCCCCTTGCATGTCAGACTGCATTTATAATGCAGTGGAGTTGGAAATAAGATTTGCCCATCTTCAGAGTCTCATTCTATTTGGAAATTTATTCTTCGACCTCATTCTGCCAACCTTGGCATCCTGCAAATCTCTCACATGCTCCTTCGCATGGAAAACAATTATCTCAATGGTTAGATTCCTGTTGATCTTTTGAATCTGTGGCAATTTTGTTGGGGTTCTAGATTTAGCGTCTGTTTGGGTTTTTGGGTTATAGGCATTCTTCAACATTCAGTTTTCTTTTCGTAATGATTTTGTTGGAGCTTAAGTTTTAGGTATTCTTCAGATTATTAGTTTTCTGTGAGAGTTTCTGATTTTCTTTCTTCCTAGGTGATTTTTTGGTACGTAGTTTTTGTTTAATGGCGATTTTATTAGGGTTTATTCTCATCATTTGACTAGGATTATGTTTTTCTTTAGTAATTCTAGCTCAGTTTCTAACTTGCAGTTCTTTGTTGGTTGTTGTTCCTTTGGGCCACTTCGCTTTGCTCTTAAGGGATTCATTTTATTGCCCTTAATGTTTTCATCTTTCTGAAAGTGGAAGGAAAAATATCTTATACATTGTAGGGTTCCAGATGAAAATTGTAAATGGTAAATGTTTTAGAGACTTGAATCAAATCAGATTCCCTGATTATTTTTAGTTGTACGTGAACATAACATGGACAATATTTGTCATTTTTTTTGGTTCGTTGTTGTTTTGAAATGTTTTAAGAGACACAATTTGATAGATTTCACCACAGAACACATACTTTCTTTGGCATGAATATCGTTCTGTGGCTTATTATTCCACCTAAATTGCTTGGTACTTGTACTAAGCTTGATTCCTTAGAAACTCATTCCTTACAGGTGTGCGGATCACAGTAAAAATGGAAAACAGAATCCTTGTGGTTGTCTTAATACTCTGTTACCTTGCCAGTGAAATAATGGTCATTTTGGTATAACCTTAGATGTATTTTAAATGTTTAGAATAAAATGTTTTCTATTACCTGGATTTTAGCTCATGCATTCTACGTTCCATGGGTTTTTCCATGTGCAGTTCCTAAATTTTCATATCTCCGTAATTAAGGCATTGAATTGCTTTATAACATTGTATTTTTCACAATGAGGAGAAAACATGGATCATTTATTATCTGTAGCTCATGGTGTGGGTGAGATCCCTTGACTAGGGGTTCGATCCCTTATTACATTTTGGAAATTTTCTGTATATATTAGTGCTCTGGGCCCTGGATATTTCAAGATTTTCTGTCTTACATTGTTCATGCCAACGATGTGAGGTCATTGGGATGATTGAAGCATCGGTGATAATGTTCAGCTTTGAATACCATCTAACTTTTAGTGGTTGGCCTCTTGTTATTATTCTGTTAGGGACATTGACACCACAAATTAAATCTATATTTGAATAATATATTTCTAGAGCCAAGGATACCCATTCAATTAGAATGTACTTCAAAAATTTGAAAGGCGGGGAACTTTTTTTTAGAAAAGGAAGATAGGAAATTCCTGGAAATGGGTTTCAGGTAGCCAGAAAAAGAATTCGCAGGAAACATGCCTCTAGCAATGAGAAACATGAAAAAACATGAAATAATAAACTTTAAGCTAAATACCATCCAAAAAATGAAGGGAAGTGCCCATGGGTTTCCTCATGAGATTCAATGAAGGTTTGTGCCAACAAAGTATAGTTAGGGTTTTGTATGGGTTTAGGATTGTTTGATGGTAAACTTTTGTGATTTGCAAATTGTGTGATACTCAAATTATAAATTTCCTTTGTACAGTAAGAAGCTATTGGGATTATTGAAAGAAAGCAATATTTTAAGAAATGTTATACAACCCGTCCTATTTTTTGAAAAGTGGGGTTAGTATCATAGATTTGGATAAAATATAAAAGTCTTCTAATTGATCTAAATACCTTAATATAAAAACAATTTAGGATATTTTTTGAAAGGTGGGGTTAGTATCATAGATTTGGATAAAATATAAAAGTCTTCTAATTGATCTAAATACCTTAATATAAAAACAATTTAGGATATTGGTCATAGCCAAAGATGCATGATAGATTGTCTAACACTGCTTAGTTGCAAACACCTATAGATTTTTGGTTGGCTTGTCTATTGAAAATTGAAAGATTTGTTGCATCAAAAGCATTAGACTTCAAAGTATTCAGTAGTTAGTTGCTTAGTAAACTATTAGAACAATTTTAGTTAAATTAAGAGTGTTTTTAGAATTTCCTACAATGCTTCTTTTCATTGACTCACCTAGCTCCATTGTTTATTTCTTAGCTATGGAATTTTTGTTATTGCTATAGATTGTGTAAGGCAGTTTCTCATCACTTGTCAAAAATCAATTTCCTATAGTGGCACATGCAACTCTGCGCGCACTTTAAGTGGAGATACATTGTAATGTATAGGAGGAATTTGAATCTCTATGATTTTTGGAATCTCAAGCTTATGAAAGTTTCTACTTCTTTCTTGCCTAGCTTGGAGCTTCTTTTTATTTGATTTTTGAGCATGTGGTTTTGTGTCTTGTCGATTTTAATGTCCATTTGCTGCCAAGATTCCTCAAGTTACAGGGTTCCACAAATTTATGTGAGAAATGAGATTTTTTTGCGCATATTGATTATTTTGGATATTTATGTAATGGAATTATATGTAGGCTTATTGCAATACAAATGTAAAGGGATGGTTTCATGATTTTGATAATTCTATCTAGCAGGTTTAATCCAATCTTTATGCAGGACTCAAGAATATCCTTCTGAACATTGATGAAATGAAGCTTAGCATTGGACTTATTCAAGCAGTTATTTTCGAGACAAAGGAGAGGGATAAAATTAGTGGCAATCCAAATGGCAGAGCCACTGCATTGTGTTGTACTCTAGAGCTTGCCAATTTAGAAGGTTGTAAAAAAGGGGATATCATTGTACATCGATCTGTTGATGAGCCAAACTGGCATTGCTGCATTCCTTGTATTCCAGGGGAATAATTTGGAAGAAAAGACACAACTAGACACCATCTATATCACAAAGTATGGCATGTACAACATTTTTTTTATGTTATTTGATCCACAGCTGAAAGGTACTATTATCAATGGAAACATTATGTGGAAGAATCCAACAGGCTATTTTCTAGGCAGGTTAGCACCTTTATTTAAATTCTATGGGTTTGTCTTTAGTCTACCTTATTCTTGGACTTATCTAGTTTCTCCAATACGTGTGCTTCAAGAATCATATATTACATCTTCAAAACTATATAGCAGTAGTGATATCCCTTGGAATGATTGAGATGACCTTATGGTATTTTGAATATGTCGGTTTTAATGCAATCACTTTTATGGCTATTAAGGAAACTGTCTCTCAGCTTCTCCTTCTTGTGGTTTCTACGGGTTATGGTATGGTGCAACCTACTCTTGAGGGAATTACATCAAAATTGGTTCTTGTTGGAGCTACTTTGTCGCTTCAAAGGCATTGGAGATTGTAGAAAAAATTGGGAATATAAATGATGCTTATGGAAGTTGCAAGAACTTTCCTTGTATTCATCGTTGTTGTTCTTAATACTTTCTTTATCATATGGATCTTCACTTCCTTGATGAAAAAATTGGAAATAAAATCCAAACTAATGGTTTATGACAATCTCATGTTCATGAAAGTTTTCTTTTTATTTAAATATTCATTTAATGTCACCATGAATGACAATTTGGTCACAGAACCTTAACAATCTCTACACATTATGAACTTTTATCACGTCTTGTTTGTGTTGTGTGTTGTGCAATGAATATCAAACTCGAAATAAGATGGTCAAATTTGAATCTTGTATATGTAATTTTTTTTATGAGAAAAAAATATGAATTTTAGTGCTTTTATTTATCAAGAGACTGAGATTATATCAACAGTGGCTTACTGGATTGGTGAAAGTGATGTAGTGTTATTTCCCATATGTAGTTGAAAGGTTCTTCCATAGCATGTCAATATGTTTCTATCCATTGGATATCTAAAATAGAGAAATTGTTATTCTCTGGTGTTCACTTCAAGTGTTATGTCAAAGAAATATTGCAAAAGTAAAAGAAAAAGGTGCTTGCAAAAAAATGGGTGGAGCAAGGTGCAAGTATTGAGCAAATCCACTTATGATATTTTTAGCCAAAAAATTATTACATAGCGTGGAAGACATTTCTTCCTATGCAATATCCAAAATATTGTAGTCACCACTTATATGGACTAAAAAAAATTAAATCGAAACATAAAAAAGTAGCAAAATTTATATTAGATAATTTACGCTTATTCTCACAATTTGAAAGTGTACATGGAAAATATGTTCAAAGAAGAAAACAAATGTTGGGTAATGGGGTATAATTGATGAAGGGCACATAGTATAATGGGCAAGGAAACATAATGACTTTTGTATCTTTTTTTGAATGTATGTAATGATAAATTGGGATAACTGATCATTTTCTTTTCATGTGAGCATTTGAGGAATTAAGAAACCAACTAATTTTCCATGTAGGTATGTTGGAAATTAATCCAAATCCTATGTTTTTTAGAGAATTTGGATTTCAATCCATTAATTTCCTGTTATGGTTCACTTGTATCATTCAAGAGTCAGGAGTCGTTAAAGAGTATGTTGTAATTGGTGCCTTTCTGTGAAGCTATGAATTCCTCATCCGTGAATTCAATATTTAGCAATGTGAATGGCTTCTACACAACCCTTATACAAGACCTAGAAAATATAGAACAACTAATATCTCCCCACACTTTCATGTCAATGCATTGACTTCAATAGAGTGTTGCCTATTAAGGTCCCTGCATAGGGAAATCATCCAATTGGTGCATAAATTGTAGCTTACAGTGGAAAACAATCCAATTGGTGCAAAAATTGTAGCTTACAGTGGCAAATAAATGGGTTGATGAATACATGGATGAGATCTCGAAGCTCTGGTATCTGTGACACGTACCGAAATGTGAAATTACGGGCCTGGAGAAATACCAAAATGCAGTAGAGAAATTTTCCATGCCACTGAATGTTAACAGTGCATGCACGTGATGAGGATCATATCAAGGTGTTGGAGGCCATCAAATTTGAAGAAGAGAACAAGGTGTTCATAGAAACTAAGATTGAAGCATGTGGGAAACCATTTTTGCAATTTGACAATAAGGCCTTCCAAGCCCATTTTCCAAATTGGAATGGGTCTAATGTCCTCAGAGGGGTTATGTATGCAATGAAAGGGATATATATTTGATGAAGAATATAAACTCATTGATACTCATGTTGCAGCTTTGGGGGTTGGTGTATGGTTTCAATGAGAATTCAGTTTTTGTGCATAATCTGTGTTCCAGGTCTTCAATTTTTGCTTCTTCATCCTGCCTGCAATGGGGAGTGGATATTGAGATAGATCAGGTAAGGTCTTCTATTAAGACTATTGTGTATAGTAGGCATGCATTGTTTTATATGACATTGGAAAAAATTAACCATTGATGATGAAGCATTAGATCCAACAATATCTGAGGTCCATGGGATCCCAATAGAGCAATAATATCTATCATGAAAACCTAGAGAGCTTGATTGACAAAATTCAACAGTTGGAGCACTCTTTCAATAGCTTGCTTGATGATCTCTTCACCGAGATTATCGATAGTAGGAAGATTCTCTTGGACATTTGTAGTTGGGAGTAATATGGTCACTATCTAGGGTTTGATAATATTGGGTGTAAGGCAGACTAGGATAATACCACTTGAAAGTATATCCATTCCTCTCAATTTTTATCCTTTCTGAAATGAAAGAGCAGGGATAATATCTCACAGTCTTACTTTTACCTTCTTCTTGTTATTTATATAGTTTTCATAAGCATATATTTTGTAAGTATTATAGAAAAAAAACAAGTAAATCATGGAGTGGAGTTTATGTTTGACACATGTTACTTCTGATCCATATTAGCTGTCATGATTTTGATTTGAAATACATTGCACTTAACTACTTCATTGCACTTAACTACTTCAATGAAGCAATCAAAGAGATGCACAATGGGAAAGCTCTAGGCCCAGATGGTTTCAATGTAGACTTCTTCAAAACATGTTGGGAAACAGTCAAACATGACATTTTGGAGGTGGTGGAGGACTTGAGAAAATCAAAATCAGCCCTGAGAGCGCTTAATGAATCCATCATAGCCTTAATCCCTAAGCAGGAAAAAGCCATGACTCCAGATAGATTTAGACCCATAACTTTATGTAATGTGGTGTACAAAATCATTTCCAAAATAATTGCTAACAGATTCAAACCCCTTCTTCCAACACTTGTTCCAGAGGAGCAGACTAGATATGTGGAAGGTAGACAAATTCTCAATAATATCATTCAAGCTCACGAAGTGGTGCATTCCCTCAAGACCAATAAGCAAGCAGGTATGATAATACAAATAGACATAGTGAAGGCTTATGATAAGCTAAGCTAGTCTTATATTAGGAAAGTTCTCAAAGTATATGGCTTTGACAATAACTGGATAAGATGGGTCATGGCTCTTGTTACCACTGCCATTTTTTCAATTCTTCTTAATGGCTCTCCATCAAGAACCTTCAGGCCATCGAGAGGCCTCAAACAAGGAGATCCTCTCTCCCCCTTCCTCTTCATTCTCATGATGGAAGGATTGGGTAGAGTGATCATTTCAGCCAAGGAGGAAGGAATAATCCAGGGACTTAGACTCACTCCGAATGGGGACACAATGACCCATGAACAATTTGTGAATGACACTACGCTGCAGGGCACACCTACAGTCAAGGAAGCCAAAGCTTTCAAACAAACCCTGTATGAGTTCGCAATGGCCGCGGGTACTGAGGTAAGCCTCACAAAATCTGAAGTTTTCTTTTTCAACATTGATATTTCAATTCAAAGAAATCTCTCCAGAATTCTAGGCTTTCAAAGAGATCATCTTCCCTCGAAATATCTAGGAATACCCCTCACTTACAAACCTCTGAGCAAGGAAGTCTAGGAATATGTAATTAATAAATTGAAGGACAAAGTCAGCAAATGGATAATCAGATCCTTGAATTTAGCAGGGAGGTTAGTTCTCACAAAGGCAGTACTACAAACCATTCCAATCTACATGTTATCAACCCTTCCAGCACTAACAAGAGTCTTACAGCAAATCAAGAATATTCAAAGGGATTTTCTTTGGGGTAAAGGGGAAGAGAAAAAGAAATGGGCTTTGGTAGCTTGGGACAAGCTCTGTAAACCCAAAAACCATGGCGGTTTGGGTCTCCATGACCCGGATATTCTAAGCAAAGTTTTAGGGGCAAAACTTTGGTGGAGATGGCTAAAGGAAATAAGAAACCCCTGGGCTAAACTCTGGAAACAAAAATATGCAATGGATTGGCAAAAAATGGACCACATTAGAATGACAGGACACATTAGAGGTTCCCATATTTGGAACAAGGCGTGGGAGAACAGTGCCTTAGTTTAGAAACACAATTTCTGGGAGATCAGAAATGGGAAGCTTGCATGGTTCTGGGAGGACAACTGGCAGCAAGAACATAACCTTTGTAGAGAAGGACTCGACATCATAAAAAACGACACCATTAACAAAGGACTGAAAAAAGTAAGTGGCTATTGGGATCAGTCAAGGGACACTGGTAAATGGAGAATTTGGAAGGTACCAGACTATAGTGAAGAGACCCCGTTGAAGACCCAAGCTAAAGTTCTAGAAGCTATTCTGGAAAAGAGACAAATTTTGACCTCCACCTCGAATGATCTTCTAAGATGGGGTAGAAACAACGAGGGCATCTTCAACCTCAAAGAAGCTAAAAGAATAGACACGGGACTTAACTGCCCAAGCCCTAATAAGACATGGAAAAACCTATGGAACAACCCACACTGGACGAAGATCAAACTGTTCAGGTGGCTAGTTCAGCACAAAAAGATTCTAACTTGGGAAAATCTCAGAAAGAGAGGTTTTGTTGGGCCATCAAGATGCCAACTATGTGGCCTACAGGAAGAAACTATAGATCACCTTCTCAACCTATGCTCTTTCACCTCCACCTTATGGAATTGGGTAGCCTATATCTTCAAGCAGACAGATAGGAACGAAAATGACCTCACTGATACTTTAAAGAACTGGAGGAAGGACTTCTCGGACAATGAGACAGTAAACACAGCCTGGGCTCTGATTCCAAGATTCTTGATCTGGGATGTTTGGAAAGAACATAACAATAGGATCTTCAAAGATAAATCTGGCTCAGCTCAAAGTATCATATCACAAATCCTAAAACAGCTCAAAGAAACTATCAATGCCCTTCATAAGCAACCTCCTGAGAAACACATGGGTCATTAGGACGCTCACATTCTGGAACTGTTGGGACTCCAGTCTCATGTCCTTCATGGAACAAATAAGAAAACAAAGAAAATGTCAGTAGGAAAGGCTTTCTGGCAACCCCCTTCCCTTGGATTTTTAAAATTCAATATAGACGAAGCCTCAAAAGGTAACCCTGGGGACATTGGTTATGGAGGAGTCTTAAGAGATGAAGAGGGCAACATAAAAGTCATCTTTCACAGTCACCTGGGGAGGGCCACTAACAATATGGTTGAACTCATGGCCATTCAGCAATGCTTAGATATTCTGATAGAATTCAATTTACATAACACAATCATCGAGGCTGACTTGGAATTAATAATTAATTCGGTCAAGCGGCTAGGCACGGGCACTGTACCAGACAAAGTTTCAAGACACTAGAGACTTTTGCAGGTCTATTACCGAATTCAATCGCACCTAAGAATTCTAAGAACTCTTAGTTTTGTTCATGTGCATAGAGATGCCAACAGAGTAACGGACTGGCTTGCTAGTGAAGGGGTGAGATGCACAAAAGACAACAAGTGCTGCTTGTGGGAGTCGGTACCCGCAGGACAAATGCGTGAGGGTTGCCACACTCTAGCCCTCACAGACAAGGAGCATTATCAGCACATGAAGGGGAATCCGCCAGTTGACCTCTAATCAAATGGATGATAGGGGTTCGATTGAAAGTCAACCTGAGATTTGGCCTATTCGGGTCTCGCAGTGGAATACCACAGGTCGCCTTCGCATTGGTTTTGCAGGCGAGCGAGCAATCAAAAAAATTGTGATAATCTGCTCTAAACTACGAGGCATTGGTTCAAATGGGTGGCTCAGTCGAATGGATGGTAGTAGTGCAACGTATCCATGGTTTCCGGGTTATCTGGCATCCTCAGAACCCGAAGTGGTTTATTAGAAATGTCTCCGATGCCACTCAATGTTCAACACGTGGCTTTCGGAGGAGAGAGAATACTGCCTTCATCGGGCTGGTATCCCTCGGGCTTCTTCTCCACCCGATATTTCCCTCAGCCATTGGATCATGTAGCTGTAGATTAAGGGCTTAGGTTCAATGAGCAGGTTAGTGGGTCTGGTTGATCCCTAGCGGACCCGAAATCTTTATTATGTGGTCCCTATTCACCTCTTCGGGTCCGCTCAAAGATTTTTTGGGTTTACATGTTTTCGTTCCATTCTGCCCCTTGACTGCTTGACCTCGGTTAACAGTTCGGGTGGTGGAGGCAGTGTGTTTTGTTTTTTCTTGGGCACTAGGCCCGGTTCTCAAGTAGTTGACTGTTTTCCCAAAGCTAGAAGTGATTGCTAAGTATTTAGCCCTCTTCCTCTTTGGGTGCGATGTATTTTATGTAATATATTTTTTAGTAACAAGATAATAGAAGGACCGACTCTTGCTTTAACATAAAAAAAAAACTATAAAGTATGAACTATGACGTTAATTCTCAAGTATAATGACATCCAAATTGTATTATTGTCTGCGTAATATTAGAGGGAAATTCATTACTTTATGTATTCTAACATTATTATATACTTTGGGTCTTTGTTGGAAGATTTTTCACCCTATGCCATACTCAATACAATGTGTGTAGGAAGATTTTTCACCCTATGCCCTGCTCAATACAATTTGTATGTATATTCATTTTCAAGGAAATAATGTGTGCTCTCTTATCGTTTCTAACTAAGACATTTATTTTATAATCTTACATTCTATTATATCAATGGTATCAAGGTCGTTAATGCGAATGTAGCTACACCACTACAATGATGAGTTGACAACAAGCATTCAAGGGTGGAGCATACCTCCTGGGTTCGAAACTGGGTTTTATCCATTAGATATCTAAAATAGAGAAATTGTTATTCTCTGGTGTTTATTGGAAGTGCTATATCAAAGAAAAAGGCACTTGCAAAAAATGCGTGGAGCCAGGTGCAAGTCTTGAGCAACTCCACCTATGACCTTTTAGACAAAAAATCTTGCATAGCGTGGAAGGCATTTATGTTTATTGAATATCCAAAATATTGTAGTCATCACTTCTATGGACTAAAAAAATTAAATCAAAGCATAAAAAAGCAACAAAATTTATATGAGATCATTAAATATGTACCTTTATTCTCACAATTTGAAAGTGTACATGGGAAATATGTCTAAAGAAGAAAAAAATGTTGGGCATTGGGGTATAATTGATGAAGGACACATAGTATAATGGGCAAGGAAATGGAATGACTTTTGTATATTTTTTTGAATGTGTGTAATGAGAAATTATTATAATTGATCATTTTTTTCATGTGAGAATTTTAGGAATTAAGAAACGAGCTAATTTTTCATGAGAGTATGTTGGAAATTAATCCAAAGCCTAAGTTTTTGGGAGAATTCAGATTTCAATCCATTAATTTCTTGTTGTGGGTCAATTGTATCATTCAAGAGCTGGGAGTTGTTAAAGAATATGTTGCAATTGGTTCCCTTTTATGAAGCTATGAATTCCTCATCTGTGAATTTAATATTTAGGGATGTGAATGGTTTCTACGCCACTCTCATACAAGGCATAGAAAATCTAGAACAACCAATCTCTCCCCACAATTTAATGTCGATGGATTGACTTCAACAGATTGTTGCCTGTTAAGGTCCTTGCGTAGGGAAATCATCCAATTGGTGTAGAAATTACAGCTTCCACCAAGAAACAAATGGCTTGATGAATACATGGATGAGAGCTCAAAGCTCTAGGATGTGTGATATGTACCGAAATGTGAAATGACAGGCCAGGAGAAATACCAAAATGTAATACAAAACATTTCAATGGCATTGAATGCTAATAGTGTAGGCACACAATGAGGAGTATATCAAGGTGTTAGGGGCCATCTTCTCGCAAGAATAGAACAAGGTGTTAATAGAAACCAAGATTGAAGTATGTGGTAAATCATTTTTGCAATTTGATGTTAAGGACTTCAAGGCCAATTTTACAAAGTGGAATGGGTCCAATGGCCTCAGAGGGGTCATGTATGCAATTAATGGGATATGTATTTTATGAAGAATATAAGCTCATTGCTACTCGTGTTGCTGCTTTGGGTGTTGATGTGTAGTTTTAATGAAAATTCAGTTTCTATGCATAATCTATGTTTCAAGTCTTCCATGTTTGCTTCATCGTCATGCCTACAATGTGGAGTGGATATTGAGATAGATCAAGTAAGGTCTTCTATTAAGACTACCATGTATAGTAGGCCTACATATTTTTATATGATGTTGGCAAGACATAATCCTTAATGGAGAAGCATTAGAGCCAACTGGATCTAAGGTCCATAGGCTTCCAACATAGGAACAACAATGCTGAAAACCAAGAGAGGTTGGTTGGCAAAATTAACCAATTAGAGCAATTTTTTGATAGCTTGATTGATGACTTCTTCACCGAGATTTTTTATAGTAGGAAGATTATCTTGGACATTTGTAGTTAGGAGTAATATGGTCACTATCTAGGGGTTTATCATTTAGATTAGAACCTTAGTGAACAACCCTATCCCATTTGTAATGTCTTGTAACAAATGCAACAAAATTTCTATAGAGTTGCAACATCATGGAGCATGTGAATTAGAAGAAGATTAAAGCAATTGCATATAGTGAAGATGACACCTTTGCAATTGTCATAAATTTGATGCATTCCCTCATCACAAAATAATAACCTTTCCAACACATTTGTATGCCTTGAGGGTTGAGAGGCATCAGACAAGCCACTTTTACCATAGTAGTAACGATTGGAATAATAGATTACTTTTTTTTAGTCTAAGATTTGGTCTTCACTGGTGATTCTTCTAATTTATATTCAATTCCAAATACATTCATCAATGGATATGACTTGCCTACAACCTACAGTTTAGACATTGTTAACTCAATCAAATCCTTACTCTCTTATGAAACCTCAAGCGTGGCAGCACCCTTGGCACGCACATTTCTCTTTGTTCCCTATCATTGCTTGGGTTTCACAGTGCTTCTCCTCTTACCAATATCCTTCCTTTCACTAAGAATAACATGGCACTACTTCACCATGGAGCTTGTAATTCTTCCAACAAACTATGACACTGCATTGTTTTTTTTCTCCTTGGCCCCTCTTCCTCTGGGCCTACCCATCTTTTCTCCTTAGCCCCTCTCTTTGACTAATTGCTCCACACAATCAACGTCTTCTTCCTATGAAACATTTTTTTCTTCATTCCGCCTAGCTAGGATTCAAACAAGTGTTGCTCTCCCTCATTTCCTGCATGTTGTACATCAACAAGTCTCGTATCTCCTCATTTTCACCATGTTAGGCATCTTCAAATCCTTGTCTTACTTCATTTAATTTTCATATTATCATATGGATTACTGTTAGATCACATAACATATAGCATTTAAAATAAAATAAATCAACAATGAACTTAGTTTTTTGAAATGTGCACTTCATAAAAAATGAGAGCCCAAACTTCGAGCCAAGACAAAAATAAAAAACCAATTTTTTTATCAAAACAATTCTCCAAACCTAAAATTTCCTTTTAAATAAAATAATTTATATTTATAATTTAAATATTCAGTTCAATCGCATAAAATATCACATATTCTTTCTTCTATGCTACTCTTTCCTATACTACCGTGTTACAACGTTTCCTTTCCTTTGCAACATTTGGAGCAATTACTAGTTTTAATCTTGAAAAATATGAGATGTATCATGAAATAGGTATTTTGATGTTGATTATGAATTGATATTTATCCTAGTTTACTAATTCAACCATATAAATTAAATAGCTAATAAATACCAATAAACTATTTAATTTATATAACTACACAAGTAAAATAATTATTATTGTAAATAATTTGTAAATATAAACTAACTTGTCACTATTATTAGAAATAAAAATAATAAAAAAATTATACAATCTAAAATAAGTTGCTCAAAAGCTTTTACATGTACCACCAAATGAGTTACAATTTTAAAAACTTAAACTATTTATTTTCATGTTAAAAATACACTCTTAATTGAATAAAAATGTTTTTAGATAATAATTCCAAACCAATTATATTACTATCTGTATACATCGTTATGTTTCGCAATATTTACGGTGTTAATATTTTTCATAATAACACTCTTTCATAAATGATTCACATTTATTAGACCAACAAAATATTAATATACAAATTAATGATTCATTTTCACCACACTTTTGCATAAACTATGATTAGGTGCGATTATACGAAAGTTAAGTGTAATATTAAGTTCACCATCGAAAATTTAATTAATAGCGAATTTTTGGAAAAACAGCTCGTGCTCAATCTTTGATACACGAAGCTTTTTCACTGCTCACCTTAAATTCCGATTGAAAAATTAATTAATGTAATGTCGAAACTTCTTTACATGAAGTTTTCTCCGTTGTACTCAGATGTTATGAAAAGGGACATATAACTTCGCAGAGATTAGGATGGAAAGGTAGAGGAGGAAAACACTAAAAAAAAGGGTGAGTTGGTGTTAAATTATTTAATTTTTATAAAATTTGATTCATTCTTATGTATTTTTCTCATTACAATGATTTAATCAGAGGTATATAAATACCAAACTTACTAAATATAGAATCATGCAAACTCTAATTAGGCTTGACTTTTCTGCGGCTAACTACTTTATGCAAACTCATGCTCGACTTGCTTCTAATATTAGACTCCACTTGTTTTTCTTAACTTAACTCAACTTTTCATGCATTGCATGTATGCGTTTGTAATTACTACTTCTAACACTCCCCATTAAATACCTCATGCCTCAACATAACATAAACATGTATGTTGGTCCAAGTCTCAAATAGGCTTACAATGACTCAAAAAACTTTTTATATAGGTGGAACTCTTACAAATCAATTCCAAACACCAAAACTCCAAAGGCCCGAGTTGGTGATGGGACTTCCTTTCATATTGCTTGTATCTTCTTACAATACAGGCATATGGGTGACGTCTCCAGAGATTTGAACATAAGTGGGACTCTTACAATGCTGAATTTTCTTTTTTATATCTTTCAAATTCTATACCCTCAAAACCGCTTCATTCTTAACCTCGTTTTCTTATTGTAAGCTCCATATTTTTTCACTTGCTATTGTTGCATCTTTTCTTTGACTTCTCTTGTATTGTTCTAAAAAACAATTTAACCTTTCTGAGTCTCTCATCTACAGCTTCCTCTTCAAAGTTTTGTTCACTCATTGACTATTACCACAACCCTTCATCTTCAAATTATGAACTCTACTTTATTTCTTGTGGTTCATATTCCTGATCTTCTTTCTTCCATATTTCTTGATAGTAAAATTTTATCTCTTCTTAGCTCCATTGTTGAAAGTTTATTTCAGTGCTTTCTTCTTTGTCTTCATAAACTTTCATTTCATTTCTTGCATCCTTTTCTTCATCTTTTCTTTCACTTATAATTGTAACTGGTGTACTATCATGTTTACTTGCACACTCAAAATCAATGTTAAAAACATCTTCATTATGCTCTGCAGTGAGAATTTTCGCCACATCCTCTTCCTTCTCTTCATTCTCTACCTATTCCTTATCTTCCTTTGTTGTTGCATCATAATCATCATTTTCCACTTTTTTACCAACTTCTACTGATACAAACAGGCTATGTTCCACTTGGCTTATAGACACAAGTGAGTTTCTTTCACCAAATAATAGCCTATCAATGAGATTTTTTTGTTGCATCATGTGCAACCACTCATCACTAGTTAATTATTCTTCATCAAAGTTAACATCAACAATTTCAATGGCTAAATCCAACAAACCACTTGCGGCTCCATTGGTAGCTTTATCTATTTGAAACTCATTTGGTGCCAGTTCACATATTGTTTCATGAGGAGTTCCAACTTTTGCTTCATAACTTATTGCTACAATGGCAACTTCAACCTTCAATTCACCATCATTGAGAAGGCCTATTGCTAGATTCACTAATTCACAACTCACTTTGCAGTCATCATCCACATGTGTTTCGTCACAATGAAATTCACCATCATCTTCACTATCCACATTACAGTAGAGTTCTTGAGCATCTATATCCTCTTGCTCTGCTTCACACACAAAGGCTTCAACCTCTCTCTCTACAAAAATTCTCTGCATCTTCATCATCCATATGAATTTTTGCATAATGGGTTTCACTTTCACTGTCTTCACAACCATCATGCACATTTGAATGGGATTCTCCAAGATTTGTTGTCATCCCAGAGTCTTACTAATTTATTTTCAAACATGTAGTGTACTTCTCTATTAATTCTTCATAGTGACACAACTTGTTATTGCATGTCACTTTCCTTTGTACCAAATTTTGTTTCCAGGATCTTACATGCTTCTTGGGAAGATGTAGCTTTTATTACCTTACATAAGAACTTCACATAAGTTGGCTTATTACGTTTTTAAGTATGAGTATAAAAATCATAAGTTGACCTATTACTAATTAATATATATATATATATTAAAAGTAAGTGTAAAATCACAAATTATTTATTATTATTATAAAAATTGTATCTATTTAATAATTAATTTAATATTTTGTTTTTTCGTTTACATCTCAAAAATGATTATAAAAATCCCAAGTTTGAGCTTATTATATTATTGAAAAAAATATATCAAATTGAAAATATATTAAGTAGAGGTGAAAATCACAAGTTAATTATTATTATTATAAAATTATATACCTCAAATAAAATTAATTTAAATTTGATTTTTATTTCCTGTTCAAATTTAATTATGAAAAATCACAATTTGACTTATTTAATATTATGAAAAAAATATACCAAGTTGAATAATTTTTTTAACATTTTAAGAAGGCAATCAATAAATGTGTTTATTTAAAAATATATCAAGTTGAATAATTAATTTAACAATTTCTAAGAAAGCAATGGATGTGTTTCCTTTAAAATAAGGTTTCCAACATGATAATACGATTTGACTTCGGCATAAATGGGCCTACTCTCTCACGAAAATAATGGAAATTCGTTTTCAACATGATAATACGATTTAACTTCGGCATATATGGGCGTACTCTCTCACGTTTTTCTCTCGTAAATAATGGAAATTTGGTTAAGATTTTGATTTTAATAATTTACTTTCAAAATCAGATGTTTCAAACATATCATTTTTCTAATAAAAACAAAAACAAAACAAAAAAACACAAAAAAAATAAATCTAATTTCTAATAAAATTATCTCTCCTCAATAATAGATATATTTTATATTTATGTTTATTATTGAAATAATATTTATTTTTAATCTTCATAATATAATCATAAATTAATTCTTTATATTTATAAATGAAATAAATATCTATTATAATTAACCATTTGAATGGTCATATTAATTTTTATTTAAAAAATATAAACTACAAATCCATTAAAATATAAAGTCTATACATATCATGCTCATCCATTTAATGGATTTATACTTATCAAAATGTTTGTTGTTTAATGAATTTATACCAATCACAAAGTAATGATTAAAAAGCTCATGTATACATATCAATTTGAATTACAAGATCCACATGCTCATCCATTTAATGGACTTATATTAATCAAAATGTTTGTTGTTAGTGAATTTATGTCAATCACAAAGTAATGATTAAAAAGCTTATGTATACAGATGGTTTAAATCAAGTATATAGGAATGAGATTCTTCCGTAACAAATTAATGGATTTTTATGGAATTATAAATGGGATATTATTTATATATAGTTTAAATGGGTTTAATGGTTAAGAGTATATGTTTCTCTTTAAGAGGTTATAAGTTCAAAGCTAGAGAGGTAGAGTATGTGTGTTTTCATAGATTTTATAGTTAAATTGCTCCCTGGGGATGGGTCCCTTGTCCCACAAACAAGGAGGTTTCATACACCAATTTGGTGTTTGGCCTAGAGACCTTGTCCCAGAAACAAGAGGGTCTCATAGACCAAATTGGTGTTTAGCTTAATTGTGAGCTTAAAATTAGATAATAATAATATGATATAGAGTTTTGAGATACACCTTTTTATTATCATTTAATATATATATTATTTATTGGTTTTGTATGGAATTATAAATGGGATATTATTTATATATAGTTTAAATGGGTTTAATGGTTATGAGTATACGTTTCTTTTTAAGAGGTTATAAGTTCAAAGCTAGAGAGGTAGAGTATGTGTGTTTTCATAGATTTTATGGTTAAATTGTTGCCTAGAGGTGGGTCCCTTGTCCCACAAACAAGGAGGTTTCATACACCAATTTGGTGTTTGGCCCAGAAACAAGAGGGTCTCATAGACCAAATTGGTGTTTAGCTTAATTGTGAGCTTAAAATTAGCTAATAATAATATGATATAGAGTCTTGAGATACACCTTTTTATTATCATTTAATATATATATTATTTTATTGGTTTGAGAAGAATGTTGTGATATAATATATATAATATATATATATATATATATATATATATATATATATATATATAATATATATATATAATATAAATATATATAAAAAATTAATGACCAGTAAATTTTATAGATATCAATCTATGATCAAATATCAAAATACTTACTTCATGATATTCATATTGTTAAAAAAATCATAAAAATTAAACTAATATAAATTTATTTTAAATTATTATTATTAATTAAAAAATAATATATAATTAAACACATATATGTATTAAAAAAATAAATATAAAAAAGATTTTAACTAAGGACATTCATTCCCACTTACCATATTTATAAATGGGTTTTGCTACAATATCATGACTTATCAACACCACATGCCAAAAAAACCATAACTTATTTCATATGACACTTGTTCATATGACATTTTCTTCAATTAATCAATTTAATTAAAAGGGGAAATATGGCATAATTATTTTGGAGATAAATCTCAACCATTGATTTGTGCATACTACAAAGAATATTCTAGCATATTTTGAGGAGGTTAAATCCTTACCATACACTTAATAATTATAGATAACTAAATTAAAATTAATGAAACCCTATTCCAAAATAGGCACACCTACTGACATAAATATATCCACCAATTAAAGGAATGGTTCACCACTCCATTCATCCAATGGTAGAGTCAATGATGCTTAGTTTTGTAACATCTTTTTAGCAACCCTTTGCACCCACCCAGGCAGTGCACTTACTAACATTCACGGGGGAGGGCTTACATCCACCCACGCTAAACTTCTTATCATCCTAACAACATCCAACCAACACTTTTCTAAGTGCCTTGACCTCCTGCTTCTTGAACTCTCAGGTCTTGTCTTCATGCTACCATAGCATTTGTTTCTTTTCCAAACTATTATCCTCTTTAGATCTATGTTGCTCACTGACAAAGTACACATGCCTTTGATTCTTACTAACGTGGGAGATTTTATGTGAAAGGAAAATGTTGGCGAAAGAATGGGATTATGGCCCCTACGTCACCTCAATCAGAGGAAGGGCGTGAGGCCAACCCATGCCTTCTGGATCACTATTGCGACAATGCGACAATCAATTCCACCTTTAGGATGATACTTGTCCATTTCAAGGCAGGGGGGTGGTCTTGCCTCCAAATACAATGTCGATCTTTTTTGTTATCTCGTTATTGCCTCAGTTGGTCTATCTATGTTGAAAATAGCAACAAGAAATGATAAAAATAGAATCCAGAATATTCCAATTTTAATTTGTCCTTGAATTATAATTGTGAATTAAAATTTGAATTTAGTCTCACTATCAGCTTGAAAAATAATTAATTAATTCATCTTGAGTTAATGAGTTGGAGAAATTCAAGCTGGAAGTCTTTGTGAAGTCATGCAACAATTATCCCTTAAATTAAGGAGATTATCACTTAATTAAGGAGATAAGATTGAGTTATATTTGAGTTGTAATTAGTTAGCTCAATTTACTGAGTTAAGTCCAATTAAATTAGTTCCAAACTGTTTAAGGAACTAATTGTGAGTTTACTCAGTTAATGTATGCATGCATCCAATTGGTGTAATCCAGATAACGAAAGATTCTCTCATCATTAACTCATGCATGTCTATTCAGAGGAAGACCTAGTTGATCTAAATATCAAGGACATGTTACTATCAGTTGCATGTGTCTTCCTATAAAGGAAACTCATCCATGCAGTCAAGGGAAGGTTCCTTGAGGATTGTGCAGTTTTACAGGGCATGAGATCAATGTGAGTGATCAGTGTTACACTTGGCAATAGTAGGATCACCTAGGAGAAATAGCGCAAAGAAATAGGAGGCTTGGAGGGTAGAGGAGAAGGTTTGTGAGAAACCTGGTTTGCCTGTGAGCATCCAAGAGGATTGCACTAGAGCTGGCTAGCTGTGAGAGCTAATGCTTTGTGTAATTATGATATATTTCCACCTTGTATGATAATACAAATAGTGGGGTTTTTAGCTGAGGCTTTCCCCTAAGTATTTTTTTTGTTCATGTGCATTGATTCTTCTCTGGTTATATGTGTTCCGCTTGATCTTGCTCAAATCTTTTAAGATTCTGCTAATTGATTGTAAAAGTAGATTATAGTATTTTTCCTTGGTATATTGCATTATCGAGTTAATCTACAATCATATTTTCTACATAGATCTCAGAGGTAGATTTGTAGAGAATTTGCAAGAAATTTCTACAGTCTACATGTCGAATTGAACCTGGCTTCTACAAAAGTTGTCTCCATTGCGAAGGTGGCTTCCCTCAACTCTCATGGGGAGGTTCCTAGTCCTCTTAGGCATTCATGTAAAGAACCATCAAAGAGCACATTACCTATATAATATTGAGAATCTCTTTCGGAAAAATCAAGGTCAAGTCTCTCCAGGAGACCCCTCAACTCTGATTAATGTCTCAGCTTCCAATTAACCCATTATGGTTTGTCTTACATATCTTTTCTGGGGCACGTCTCAACTTGTTTATTTAGTTCTAGATGTCTATCAATCAACTAGGTTTTGCTTTTAGATGTTCTTGGCTTTCCAAGCTAGCTTAGCTAAATATACTTTTACAACTTATACTTTTTGTTATGTAGTCTATTTTGGCTTGAAAAAAAAATTATTCTGCCACTAATTTGGTTTCCTGGTGGCAAATAGTGGTATGAAGGAACTATGATGTATTTTGACTGCTAGTTTATTAATGGAATGTTTATTTAAGAACAAACACCTATTATTAATACGCAATGCTAAAACCCAATATTTTAAACTTAATATTATAAAACGAAATTATTGCTTATATGTAAATATTATAATTATATAATAATTAATATTAATATTAAATCATTATCATACGCCTAATGATTATTAATCTGATTGATAAACGCCTATTAGCATATATTAATCACATTTACTAATGTGGTTGTGCATATACACATGTAGGTCTGTATCAACTACATTTATTAATATAATTATGCTAGCTTATTCTATCTGTATAAAAAAATTTGCAATATATTTATTATGTAAAAAAATATATATATATGAAGATTTGTGGTGCATGAGTCCAGTGCTAGAAGATGAGTGATTTTTGTACAACTTGTGGTTGTAGTTGTAAATTATCTTTTGAAGATATTCATGTATCTTTGCTTCTCGACAATTGTTATTCTGTGATTTTTCTCCATAAAACCATAGAAATCATCGAAGTTAAGTGGATGAGCTTATGCTTTTAACCAAGGGTGGCTTAAATTCATTTACAAGTTTGAATATGCACATGGTAGGTAGATTATGGATAAAAAAATTATTGGTGAAAAACTAAAAATTGATTTTAAAAAACATTATTGATGTTGGTTAAAACTTAAAATAAGTTAACCATGATGTATAATTATTATGCTACATGAAAAGAAGATGATGAAAAGGATGAATGAGAGGTAGAGGATGAAGGGATGAAAGACAATTTTATTACATCATTTTTTTAGCAGTTTTAATATTTAACTTATTTATAAATTAGTTTTTTTCTTTAATTAAATTGATTAATTAAAAAAAAGTATATCAATAAGTGTTATATGAAATAAATATTTATTAATTATCATTGATAATTAATTAGACCTGTTGAATGGAGACCTTGGAAAACCTTGGCGGTGTGATCTATATCTAGATTGAGTAGTTTTTTGTAATCTTTTGCGGCCTTTGGAACAATGGAAAAACTCGGTGAATCTATGATGAAGGCGGTCCTTATTGTTGGTATGTCAGCGAGAAAGTTAGGCTCATCTTCTGCCTCTTATAGCTCCAATTTTAACTTAGACTCTGTCCTCCTAATAATTCAAAAAAAAATCCTCTTGATATGAATCTAGACAAGGAAGCATTTAACGACGAAATATTTTTCTTAGAGCAAGGATTGGTTTGTTGGTTCAATGGTTTTTGTCCACGGCTGATGGATCTACATGAATGGATATTTGAATCCTAGAAGCCTCATATATCAGATGACTTGAATATTTACCCATGGCTCAGGGATTTTTTATTGTTTTCTTTGACAACATCAAGGATAAGAAGGTTATTTGCAAATTTGGTATGTGGTTTTGGGGTAGTGTTTATTTATTCATGCAGTCATGGTCTCCCACTTTCGATCTAGTTACGACTTCAATCTCCACGACTCCATTTTGGGTAAGTATCATGAATCTCCCATTGCATTTGTGGAACATTCAAATGTTAACATCTATTGGGAACACTCTTGGAAAATTTTGTTGTCGTTGTATGGTTACTGAGTATTATTATAAAACAACATATTCCCACATTTATGTGGAGTTGGACTTCAGTAAGGGCTTTCTTGTTGAAATATATTTGAAGGCCCCAAACTATGTTTGGGCTCAAAAGTTAGATTACGAAAATGTTGCTTTCAGGTGAAGAGCATGTTATGAAATAGGGCACGTGTTTAAAAATTTCCCCAAGCGATATGGAAATAAAAATCATAGAAAATACCAGAGGTCAAATTGGTGAGAAGGAGCGAAGAGTGGTCATTATATGGTATATAAAGAGGAAGAGCACCAGGAATTGAAATACTCGAACAATAAATTTGAAGAAGGCATTGGCAAAGAAAACATAATGGGGATTAATCATGGGAAGAAAGAATCAGAAAACATGTTAGGTCCCTATAATACTAGTGATTACCCCATTACTATTGTAGTTGTATCCCTTATTAATATTTTTGTGCCCTTATTGTTATTACTATGCCCCATAGAATCCCTCTATTGCTATTTTTGTGGCTTTATATTATTATTGTTAGGTCGGATGGGTTATATTATGGCTCCTTAGACTCCTATATATAGAAAGGAGGTTTTGTCATTTTAATCATCAAAGAATAATTCATTTGTGTAATGTAACGGAGGTTTCCCCCTCGAAGAGGCTCAATTCTAAGGCATTGATCTATCTTTTCTATCTTTTTGTGAGCTTGTTTCATAACATTTGGTATCAGAGCTTTGGATTCTAGGGTTTCGCTGCTCCAAATAGGTCATCGTGGCATTTTCGCTATAAAAAAAAATTTGCGACATTTCAGAAGCCAAAAAAAAGAAAAAAATCCATTTGAGAAGAATTCGCACTGAACCTTGGGTCCAAATTTCATAGCTTTTCGTGCTATATTTGTGGAGATATGATCTGAGGAAGTTAGTCTTTTTGCAGACTCCTAACTTACATTCCAAACATGTGACCTAGGGAAAATCATCATAACTTTCTCTTTGAGCATCGGATTGAAATTTCGTAAGAAGGTACAGAAAGAGGACGGACTGTAGTTTCTTGTATATATTTTTCAGAACCAAAGGTTGAAACAGGGACACGTGGCACATCGTACAAGTTTGCTCTATTGAACTAGTCTATAATCAGGTCTCTGTGGGAGATTTGGCATAACTCTTCGTTGGAGAATCCAATTTGGATCAGACTGGTGGCATTGGAAAGAGGACATAGAGGGCTACTGTAGGTCACAATTTCAGAACTAGATGATTCGAAATTACAGAGATACATCAGAAGCAATATTGAGCTCCTACAAAGTGAAAAAAGGTGTTTAGATTTTTTTTTTTTTTTTTTTGCTTAAGCTTGGTTTGAAAAATTATTTTGAAGGAATTAAAAGGGCATAGTAGAGCATTATTATTTGTAATTGATTCCCTAAGGAAAGAAAATGCAAACACCTAATAAGAAACCTAAAAGTTCTAGCACGACTCATGAAGAAGAGGAAGAAATGCTACATGATATATCAAAATTACAAGACCAAGTGCAACAAATGTCACTCTCACAAAAGCTAATAGAAGCTAAGATAAATGGCTTGGAATCTAAGACAAAGGGCATGGAAGCTAAGATGGATGATTTGAAGATAGACTTGAAGACAGGCATGGCAAATTTGAAGACAGATTTGACAAATTTTCTACAAGAAATACTTAGTAATGGTGAAAGGGTAGTAAAAGAAACTCATGATGCAAACAAAAGAAATGTTAATAATGATTTCATAAACTCTAATGTTGGATCAAAGACCCACCATATTCCAAAAATCGATATGAGGAAGTTTGATGGCAAGGATCCCACAACATGGATATTACAAATGGAGCAATTTTTTTTATCTCAATAATGTGCAAAACACACAAAAGGTACGTATTGCAACTTTGTATTTGGAACCAAATCAGTTTGTATGGTATCAATGGCTTTGCTCTCGTAAACAAATTATCACTTGGGCAATTTTTATGGAAGAATTGACAGCACATTATGAGGATACAAAAAGCAACACTTTTTTTAGCCAATTGATAATTCTCAAACAAAATGGTTCAATAATAGAGCACATTGAGGAGCTCCAAAAATTGAACATAAGGGTAAAAAATATTCCAGAAGAGCATAGGATTGATGTGTTCATAAGGCCTTTAAAGGATAATATCCAACATGATGTTTGTATTTGGGAACCTGATTCATTAGAGAAGGCATTCAAGTTAGCAAGAAAAATGGAAAGTAAAATTATGGGAACCAGGAAGCATACCACTCACAACTATAAAGATGGAAGTGTTGTTGCCCCTAGTCTTCCATAACCTATAAGGTTGACACCGCAACAATTGGAAGAAAAAAGAGCAAAAGGGCTTTTTTATAGTTGTGATAGCAAATACACTAAAGTTCATAAGTGTGCTGAGAAGAAATGATTCTACATAGATTGTGAAGAGGAAGAAGAAAAGGAGCAAGAAAGGTCAAAAGAAGAGGATGTACTCCAAGAACAAAGCCTAGATAAAGAAGAAATGAATCCGACCATATCTTGTAATGCATTGGCTGGAATTACCAATCCTCAAACCATCAAGATAGAAGGACAAATCAAGAAGAAAAAGGTAATAGTGTTGATTGATTCAGGAAGTACCCACAATTTTATTCATTGTAAGGTAGCAAAAGATTTGAATTGCTTCCTATATCCAGCACCAGAGTGTCAAGTGGTGATTGCAAATGGAGGAACAATAAATTGCTCTGGAAAATTCCATAATGTCAAGCTATCCATGGGAGAATATGTATTGACTAGCCCAATGCTTTCCATTCCAATGGGAGGTGCTGATGTTGTACTAGGAGTCCAATGGCTACAATTCTTGGGTAGAATAGCTTTTAATTTTCAAGAACTTTTCGTCAAATTTTCTATGGAAGGAAAGGAAGTTGAATTAAGGGGTATTGCAGGGAAATCAAGAAAGATAATCAACTCTAATGCTATGACAAAGCTTCTAAAAAAGGAACAAAGAGGTGTAATTGCACAATTATGTTCGCTAGATGTTTCCACATCGGAATCATCTATTTCTATAGATCTCCAAAAAGTCCTGGAAAATCATTCCAAGGTATTTGAGACTCCCAAAGGTCTCCCACCTATGCGTAATCATGATCATGCTATTCATCTAATTCCAGGAAGTGTTCCTCCAAACATCAGGCCGTACAGATATCCCTATGTCCAAAAGAGTGAAATTAAACATATGATTGCAGAAATGCTAGAGGCTACTATAATTCAACCTAGTCAATGTTCTTTCTCTGCTCTAGTAGTATTGGTGCACAAGAAGGATGGATTATGGCATATGTGTCTGGATTATAGGGAGCTCAACAATCTCACTATTAAAGATAAGTTTCCCATTCTTGTCATTGATGGATTACTGGATGAGTTTCATGGATCAATTTACTTCACCAAGTTGGATCTTCATTCAGGATATCATCAAATCAGAATGAAGATTGAAGACATTCCGAAAACAACATTTAGAACTCATGAGGGTCATTATGAATTTTTGGTCATGTCTTTTGGCCTTACCAATGCAGCTTCAACATTTCAAGGTTTGGTGAATTCAATTTTCAAACCATTCCTTAGAAAATTTGTGTTAGTATTTTTTGATGATATACTAATCTACAGCAAGTCTTGGAAGGATCATGTTGAACATGTTGACAGGGTGCTAAACTATTGGAGGAGAAACAATTATATGCAAAAAGATCCAAATGCTTCTTTGGAGTCCAAGAGGTGGAATATCTGGGTCATATTGTACCTCATGAAGGAGTTAAGGTAGACCCTAGCAAAATTAAAGCCATTAAGGAATGGAAAATCCCCGCATCCATAAAGCATCTGCGAGGATTTCTCGGGTTGACTATTATCACAAGTTTGTTAAGAATTATGGAAGAATAGCAGCACCTCTAACAACATTATTGAAGAAAGATGCATTTTCATGGAATCCGAAAGCAACAAAGGCCTTTGAACATCTTAAAGAGGCAACGTGCCAAGCACCAGTCTTAGCTACATCGGACTTCACAAAAACATTTATTCTGGAATGTGATGCTTCAGGAAATGGAATTGGTGTTGTTCTAATGCAAGATGAAAGACCCATTGCTTTTGAAAGTCGTCCAATCAAGGGAAAGTTTTTACACAAAGCTATTTATGAGAAGGAAATGTTGGCAATACTCATGCACTTAAGAAATGGCGACCCTACCTAATGGGAAGACACTTCAAGGTAAAAACGATCATGATAGCCTTAAATACTTTTTAGAACAAAGATTATCCTCTGAAGAGCAAAAAAGTGGGTCACAAAGATGTTGGGTTATGACTTTGAAATCATCTACAAAAAAGGGAGCAAAATGTGGTGGTAGATGCACTCTCAAGAAAGGATGAGGATGTGGAAGCATTGTCGTGCGCCATTTCTATCATCTAACCAGATAGGATAAATGAAGCAAGGAAGGAATGGAAGAATGATGAAGAAGTGTGGGCACCTATTCGATAGTTACAACAAGATTCCATTACATCTAATACATTTAGCTGGAAAAAGGATTCGTTATGGTACAAAGATCACTTATACCTCTGTAAGAATTCCCAACTCAAACAAAACATTCTTATGGAATTGCAC
>APFE030076449.1:95381-148676 GCA_000404065.3 Pinus taeda | reverse complement strand
TCTACAAAAAAGGGAAGCAAAATGTGGTGGCAGATGCACTGTCAAGAAAGGATGAGGATGTGGAAGCATTATTGTGTGCCATTTCTATTATCCAACCAGATTGGATAAGCAAAGCAAGGGAGGAATGGAAGAATGATGAAGAAGTGTAGGCACTTATTCGAAAGTTACAACAAGATTTCAGTCTATCTGACACATTTAGCTGGAAAAATGATTCGTTATGGTACAAAGATTGCTTATACCTCTGTAAGAATTCCCAACTCAAACAAAAGATTCTTATGGAATTGCACACTTCTCCCTTAGGAGGGCACTCAAGATTTTTAAAAACTTCCCCCAGGGTTAAGAAGGAATTTTTTTGGGATGGCCTTAAATCAGATATTCAAAAGTTTGTGGCGGAATGTTTGGTTTGCCAATGAAATAAAGTTGAAACAATTAAGACCATGGGTCTATTACAACCTTTATCCATTCCAAGCCAACGTTGGGAGGAGGTTTCGCATAAACTGGATCACGAGCATCAGAATCTTAAGCTCGCTTACGAAGCTCAGAATCTGGACCTCGCTCTCGATATCGAAAACCTGGATCTCGCTCTGGTGGAACTAGCACTACGACTAGCTTTGGAACTGATGGATTTTATCATAGGTTTACCCAAGTCTGAGGGAAAGAGTGTCATCATGGTGGTAGTTGACAGACTTACCAAGTATGCACATTTTTATGCATTATCACATCCATTTAAAGCCAGTACAGTTTCCACTGCATTTATGGAAATAATTCAAAAACTACATGGAAATCCAAAGATTATTGTAAGTGACAGAGATCTCATTTTCAGTGGAAATTTTTGGACAAAATTATTTTCTTGTCTTAGTACTCAGTTAGCTCATAACTCATCTTATCATCCTCAATCTGATGGGAAAACTGAGATAGTAAACAAATGTTTGGAAGGATATCTTCGTTGCTTTGTATCTGATAAATAGACACAATGGGTCAAATGGTTGCCTCTGGCCGAATGGTGGTATAGCACTTCCTTTCATACAGCAGCAAAAATGACCCCATTTATCGCACTTTATGTATATCAGCCACCATCCATCACATCATATTTAAGACAAAATTCTAAGGTTCAAGCAGTGGAACATCACATCGAACATCAACAACAAGTCCTCCATCTCTTAAAGGATAACCTCGTGTTGGCACGGAATAGAATGAAACAATAGGCAGATCAACATTGCAGCGAAAGAAGTTTTGATGTAGGTGATTGGGTATTCCTACGGATGTCCCTCAAGCAAGCTAAGAAGGATAATAAATTATCACCAAAGTATTATGGTCTATACAAGGTGTTGCAAAAGATTGGTACTATGGCATACAAATTGGAGCTTCCTGCAGCTTCTCGAGTGCACCTAGTTTTCCATGTTTCATGTTTAAAGAAGGCTATAGGCGACAAGCTCCCAGTTCAAACAATACTGCCAAAACTTGACGAGGAAGGAAAAATTATATTGGAACTGGAAGTAGTCACAGAAACAAGAACTCGACACCTACGAAATCGATCAATTTCGGAGTATCTCATCAAGTGGAAGAACTTATCCGCTAAAGATTCCACATGGGAGGATGAGAATTTTATACAGAAGCATGCAGAACTACTCAAGCATTGAGGACAACACTTTTTTGAAGGAGAGAGGCATGTTAGGTCCCTATAATACTAGTGATTACCCCATTACTATCGTAGTTGTATCCCTTATTAATATTGTTGTACCCCTATTGTCCCCATATTGTTATTACTGCACCCCATAGAATCCCTCTATTGTTATTTTTGTGGCTTTATATTATTATTGTTAGGTCGGCTAGGTTGTATTGTGGCTCCTTAGACTCTTATATATAGAAAGGAGGTTTTGTCATTTGAATCATCAAAGAATCATTCATTTTTGTAATGTAAAGGAGGTTTCCCCCTCGAAGAGTCTGAATTCTAAGGCATTGATCTATCTTTTCTATCTATATGAATCTAGTGCTAACAAAGAAGATGCACCAAAGACGAAACAGAGGGAAACAAAAGAGGATCCTCCATACTCAAAAAAAAAGTGAGAAGCTAAATTTTGTGGAAATTGGACTCCCAAAGAAAGAAAACAAGCAAAAAGTTGGAGAGGCCACCTCTTGGGAAGATCAGGCAAATGAAGAAGATATCAAGAACCAGAACTATAATGTTCAACCAAATCAACATAAAACACTGAATAAATACAAATCGGGAAGAAAGGGAAAAATGTCTCACCAAGAAAAACGAGAAGTCAAAGAAAAATAAAACCAAAATAATGATTAATTTGTGTATTGTTGATACATAAAAGTTTTAGGAGTTTTTTAGAGAGTGTATACATATAATAGTTGATATAGAATAGTGTGATCAAGGGGAGGGAAAATGAGAAGATTTTTTGGAAATCTTGGACAGTAGAAGATGTAGATGAAGAAATTGATGGTTAGGTTTTAGCCTACAAACCATATCTCTTATAATATATAACACCCTATAGTTGTTCCTTCAAAAAATATATATATGAAATGATTTAAGGATTTTTTAGGCATGTGGTATTGATAAGCTATGGTAGTAACTCAAAGTAATGTAGCAAAGTATATTTATAAACTAAAAAATATCATAATAAAATAAGGGTAAATCTCCATGGTTAAGAATATCCATAATAAAATGACGATAAATCTCCATGGTTAAAAATCTTGCTACATGTTTTTTTAAATATAAATGTTAACTTATATATTAATTATTTTTATAATTAATAATAATTTAAAATAAAGTTAGGGGTGGCAAGAGGGGGAGAGATTATCATAAATCCTGAAGAAATAGTTACAAATAAATTCTTCTGGGGCTTACACAAGAAATCCAATAACCAAGCTAAAATGTACAGGTTTTTCATGGGAAACTCATGGGGAATCAAACATATAGTCATCCTAGGGGACTCTTTCCTTGTCATCAGATATTTAAAGTTCAACTCTACTCCTAAAGATCATGTGATGCAAGTATTGTTCTCCATAATAAAAAGAATGCTCTATACCTTCTCATCCTTCTCGCCTTTCCATATTATTTTCTCCCTTAATTCATAATATGATCTCCTCGTTAACAAGGCTTTCTTATTAGAAGAAGGAAAAACTGAAATAAACAGTAATGGTGGCTATGTTATTATTCCATAGGTCGCTTATGGGTCTCTTGCTTACCCTTTTAAATCTGCCCTTTCTCCACCCGTTTGAGTGCCTTGCATTATTATTATTTCATTTTCTATCCCTTCCCTCTCCTTTGTTTTTCATCCCCTTCTTTCCTGCCTGCTCCTCTCTTCCCCTCTCACCCCTATGATGTCATTTCCCAAAGTCATGTCTTCATGGCAGATTTCTTGTTCCTCTTGTGTGGCCTCAGCTTAGGTGGATTCATGATATGTTGTACTCCACATGCCTCTCACAGACCTCGTCGGATTTCCCCTTATGGAACCTTGCACATCAATCCCTAGACAATTCTATTCATGCATGTCTCCTTTCATGGCACAGTGGATGTATATCTTTGCATATGAGTTGGATCAAGGGGAGGATGCAATTCTTGTCTAATCAGAGGGTTTAGTAGCAAAGTAAACATATTGGCATGAAGAATGTTTGCAGGAAGATTTCATGACCCTTGTGTGGAATCTTAATAGTGCTCGAATTCAATTACAAAGTAAGATTGAGTATATTTGTGTCTCGAGAGATATATATTATATGTTTCCAATGAGGGTGGGGGTTTATTAGGACAACGAGGGTAATTATGAAGCAGTGCAGGCCCTTGTGTGGGATATGGATGCTAATGCAAAAGAATTGAGAGGCAAATGCTCGCAAATATTCATAAATTGGATCTACAAGTTGTTGGTTATCCATCTCCCATTGAGGAATTATCGAATGGGGATTTGGGCCAGAAGGGTGGCGTCGAGAGGTTGGGACTCTTGGAGGCTCAATTTCTATTCTGGTGCAATGCTTTGTTCATGTTTGCAGCTCCATTGATGCTAGTCCTTTTGGTGCTCTTCCATTCCTATTGTTGAGGTAACAAATTCTAGTTATATCTGGTTTATCTTCAGGTCAGTCAAATATTTTGGCACCTTCTTTTATTGTGGTTGTGGTGGGGACATATTATCATCGGTTTGAAGTTGGAGCACCTAGACTCTCATTGACTCCCCAGGGGCAGCAATTCCCATTTGGAGGTGCATGGCTTCAAATATCTATTCCCTTTGTCGATTTGCGTCCATCCCACAAATCAACGAGCTTCAGGTCCTAGTGAGTCAATTTTGTGCCTCAGAGTGTGACACCCTCGACCTCGATCAGAAAATTGCTCGTATGGAAGATTACATGGATTCCTTGTGTAGCTTAATCACTACCCTTGAGCTATAAGCAACAACGCTAGACAATTTATCTCTGGAGCCACCATGACATTTCGACCTGAATCAGCGTGCTAATTCTAAGTAGTTATTTATAAATGGTTTCAAATGTATTTTCCTTTTATTCAACTTTTGTTGAAGTTATACTAGTAGACTCTTATGAGTACTTAGTGTGGACGAGCTCTATGATGTATTTTGGGAACGGGTTGTTAGCATAGTTTTGTTAGGTCATAAGCCTCTAAATTATCTGGTGATGTAAAAATTTTTGGGTTTTTGCAATAGTTGAGCACAAAATTAATACAATACAGTACTCATTCCTGTAAAATAATAATAATAATAATAATTTAAAATAAAGTTATAATTTAGTTAATTTTTGCAATTTATTTTAATCTTCGTAAATATGCGATGTATCATGAAATAGATGTTTTGATGTTTATTATGAATTGATATTTAATTTACCAATGATATAAATTAAATGGCTAATAAATCATTGATAAGTCAATTAATTTATATAACTACACTAATAAAATAATTATTATTAATTACAAAAATATAAATTAACTCATCAATATTATTAAAAAACAAAATGCCATTTAAAATAAGATGTTTAAATATTGTTTAAAAAAATTATTTTTATTTATCTCCAATACTTAACTTATTTACTTTCGTGTTAAAAATACAAACTCTATTAAATAAAAACAACGCTAGATAGAATCCAAAACCCAGTTATATTGTTGTCACTCTAAATCATTATATTTCACAACATTTATGGTGTTAATAATTTTCATACTAACACTCTTTGGTAAATGAAAAGGTTTAATTATTTTCAAATTTCTCTGTCAAACTAACTATTCATTCACATTTATTATAGAAACAAAATATTAATATAAATTAATCATTCACTTTCATGGTATAAATGATGATTTGGTGATTTCTAGGGAGCTTATACAAAAGTTGATAAGTTTATCTTCCACATATTAATAGCCAATTTTTTGATATACTTTCTCAATGTGAATGTTAAATTCCTAAGTAAAAATTAATCACGAAAGTCAACCTTCTTACAAACTACTGAACTACTATTAAAATTAGGTGATTGGAATTTCCTTTAATAATAGTCACAACTCAATCCACATGTAAATGTAACTAGTGAGGATTGTCTTCCCTACCAAATGACAATTAAGCTATGGTAAGTTTTGACATAGAAAAATTTAGAGAATAAATATTTTTATATTTAATTTTTCATATTTTTTTCGAGAAAAAAAATTAAAAAATTATTTTTTCCTAATATAAAATAAATGTCAAAATTGGTTAAAACTATACAAAATTTCCACAAATTTAAATATTTTTTTATAAAATATAAAAACATTTTATAATTTCTCATTTTAATAGGCACACTATTCAATAACCAAAAAAAATGGTTATTCATATTCTTCTACTTCAGGCACTTCTTAAGATATCTTTTAAAGTCTAAGGTGTTTATATTACCTCCTTTTATGTCTACTACTTTGCATATTTGCTTATACATTACAATTCTTGGAATCATAAGACATATAAGCCCCATGACTACTTTCAAATGGTAGAGGGTATTCAATGAAGTTAACGTCAATCACCCATCCTTGATGATAAAGGGAATGTGAAATTCAAAAGATTGTTTCTTTTAAAGGCTATGTTATAGGGAATGTGAAATTCAAAAGATTGTTTCTTTAAAAGGCTATTCTACTGAGAGACAAATTCTAATTGCGTTGTGACTTGTTACCAAATTTGGATGGTTGATCTCTTATGGTCTTTGGTGAAGGTCCAATACGCCTATTCTTTGCCTGTTGTGTCAGGGCATAACAAATTCTTCCATGGGGATAGATGCATCTTCTGTTTGTAAAAAATCGATGAAACCAATATAAGATAGAGATACCGCACTGCTCTATGGACCAAATTATCCTACAGTCCTGCAAGGTAAAAGTCATTACTGAGCAATGTTTTTAATATTGGTGATAAAATTAAGATGAAGGTCACAATATTGTGCCACATGTATTGTCATTAAATGGACTCATATGGGTAGAAGAGAAGTGTACCATTTATGGCTCAGCTCCACAAAGGTGCAGATTGTTAGGAAAATTTTGACGTAGGCCATATTATTGGAATGAATAGGAATAGAGTGAGACAATAGGTTTCCAGACACATTTTAGCCCAAGAGCAATACTTCAAGCCTAGGAACCCATTTGAATCAAGTAAGAAAGTCATTGGAGAAATTGTTGGCCAAGAGGTCCAATTGCAACAACTTCTTCAGTTTATATATCTCTCATCCACGAAGAACCCAACGAACACAATCTGAAACAAATTCAAGCTCTTTGTACTGGAGAGCAATTCAACAGTCTTGGAAGAATTTGATGGTCAGGAGAGTGCTCAAACCATTAGAGTTTCTCAACATATTGTCTAAATCTACAAATGGTATAAATTTAGCATATTCTCAAAATTTACAATCAACATAGTTTCAGCAAATTAATTTAATATTTTCAAAATCTACAATCAACATAACTTCAGCAAATTTAAACAACATTAACTACCAAACAAGCTCCATTCATTCCTTCATTAAACACAATTCCAACGGTGACCACGATACTGTGAACATTGGAATTTGGGACTCTGACCAGCACCTGCGGCTTTTTTAGCGACTGTTTGACCCAGCGTTTCAGAGTCCATGTTGAGAAAGAGTTGAACTGCATGATCTCTATTTTATCGTCTCTAATTTATAATAATAGAATGGTAGCAAGTGTAGTCTGTTTCACCTATCATTCTTGTTGGGATCGCAGTGTACTGACAGAAGTAGTGGTATTTAAAGGTGTTGTTGTATATTAATTTAT
Source organism: Pinus taeda (assembly GCA_000404065.3). Taxonomy (NCBI): domain Eukaryota; kingdom Viridiplantae; phylum Streptophyta; class Pinopsida; order Pinales; family Pinaceae; genus Pinus; species Pinus taeda. The sequence continues at coordinate 141,442 of APFE030076449.1, read as the reverse complement.
CCATATTTTAAATAGGTTTTATGGGAGATGAAAGCCTAGAAACAAACCGATAAACTTAGAGCCCAAAACCAAAAATAACTTAACTGTCAAATTTACAAGAACAACAATAACACTCCCCTTAAACCCAATCCCAAGAAATTAACCTCCAAGACCTTGTCCCTTGTTTTTATTTTTTAAGTCCATGTACAAAAAGTTTGGATAGAAACTTGTCTAACTACCTGGAAGATATCCAAATTGTTGATCATTTAACGAACTCAGATTTACTAAAATGACAATAACAATCCCTTAAACTTGATTCTAGAAAATTGACATGGTCCCACATATATAAATTTTGGATGAAAACTTCTCCAACTGCCTCTCACACCAATTTCTTGTCGGCTCAGAACCTCCATTCACTTATGTCATTGAAGATATCTAGGTTGTTGGTCATTTTATGGTCAATGTAGCACCATCGAGGCAGCCACCGCCTCTCACCAATGCGGAACTAACCCACAAAAAAAACCTTTGCGTTAGCTTTCTAAGGTTTTTCCAAATCTATTTCTGCTATGCACCTCTGTCCACAGTAATTTCTTGACACTCACGAGTCACGGGCAATTTCTCAATTAATATCCTCTGCAACTCTGATACTAACATCACTGCCATGGTCTGTCTCTGCCACTTGGAGATCCTCCACTTGAGACCGCTCTAACCACCATTGCCACAATAAGTTGAAGTGGTGTCGTAGTATCCCCACCTACTGCAACATAGTTTGCTAGCGCTGCCACAGTTTTGACTGTTAATACTTTCGCTTAGCACTAACAGCAGCACCATACTCAGCCACGCGACTGTTAGGACCTCATATTGTCTCTTTCTGACTATACATTTTGTTGTAATGTCACCCTTTTCAACCTATATCTAAAAGCCCTTGTTAGTGTTTTGACTCAATTATTCCAAAGGTATGCAATGATTCTTCTCATCACTATACGTTTAATTATTTAACATATAATCATGCTGTCTTCACAGTTAATCTTTAAATTGATTAGTTGTTGAACAATTAAAGAATGATGTGCAGCCCGCGTTGCTGAAACTGCCTAGAGTTGGTGGGACTATTTTTGCAGTTGTTGAAACAGTAAGAACGACATGCAAATCTCGAAGTTGAAACAGTTGAGATTTGCGTTCCAAATTTGACAGCAACAGAGGAACTAGATCGATCACTGAGGAAGCTGTTACATTGGATGTAACGTCCATAATCTAAAGACAGTATTACTGTAACAACATTTTGTTGATGGGAAACTGATTTCCCTATTTTTTTTATAATGGGTTGAAATAGAGTTTATAATGTAAATCTTTTTTAATAGATGTCTTCTCTTTATAAAGAGGAGACATCTACATTAGAAGGGGGATGAACAGACTATAAGAAAGGCTCAATTGTAGGAACAAGACTAGAATCCTTTTTTTTTGTAATATGACATATTGATGGATGAATAAAATTCTTGCTATGAACATCTTTTTCTAGTTCTCGTCTCCTGGGGAATCTTGTGAGAAGGACAGGGCCCACCTTCATCACAATATTCACCCATTATATTTTTGCAGTGTGTCAAGTGTGATTCGTATTCATACCTTGTTAACAAGTACTGTTTTCTGGATATTGTTTTACCTTTGCTGAAACTCTGTCCCTTTCTTAATCGATTGTTGCATTGATCAAAGTTATTTCGTGAGTGTCTCACCGGCGATTAAGTTTACAGAGTGAATTGGCGAGCTAGATAAACAGAGGAAGGTGCTGAAGGTTCCTGCTCCGGGGATAGGATCCTGATTCTTTATTACAGCATAGCCATTGTTTTCCTTTGCAGATTTATTTCTTTCTGCTAGATTATTCCTTGAATGAAATTAAGCATTCCTTGATAGATATCTGCAATAGAGTATATTTGTTGTAACACAGAGTGGAGCTTCAATTGTTAAAGCGAGGTGTGATTTGTTTGTACTACAACTTTTAGTGCTTTTAAGATTGAGTACATATAGTACGCAGTTGCCTTTGAAATAATCAGACTTCCCTGGGTTGACAATTTATGTAGCACTTTAACCAGCAATTAAAGTGACCAACATTTTGGCGTCGTTGCCGGGGAAGGCAACTGTAGATTTTCAGAGCATTAATGATTTTCTTTTAGATGTACAGGATGCATGAGAGGACACAGGAAAACTAATCCTACAGGTGGCAAGGGTAAATGCAGAGGAGGAAGGAAAACTTTCATTGACGACATTATTTCAAAAGCTGAAACGTCTCAAAGGATAAGCTCTTGAATGCCACAAACTCAACACTCTCTCCAAACGGACTACGAAACGGAGGAAGTAGTGGGACCTGAAAGGGTCGAAGAGACAGTAGGACAAAGTGAGGAGTCAGTAGAAGACATTGAAGAACCGATAGAAGATATTGAAGTTGAAGAACCAATTTGAAATATTGAAAGCCCAACAGAAAGCGCTGAAGACCGGGCAAGTGTAACAGGGGAACAACCAATGGATGGAAACAATGAAGGACTCTTTGGTGGGGGATGTGGAAGAAGAGAAGGAAGAGGCGAGAATTCCCTCTCCACCTTAGAATTTCCTATTGAGGATCTTCCCAGAGGGGCAACTCCTACGAAAAACATCCCACTCTCAGCCCTACCCAACTTCCATGGTTTATCATCTGAAGACCCTGATAAATTTCTGTTTGAGTTTGATATATTATGTAGAAGTTATGATTATGTTACTAATCCTCAAAAGTTAAATTTAATTCTAGCAACATTAAAAGGAAATGCACTAAGATGGTTCATGACCCTGGGAGGACATGTGATCACAACATGGGAGCAGATGAAGGAGAAGTTTCTGACCAAATACCAAGATTATTGCCGGACAAGAGAAAGAAAGGAGGAACTATTTAAGATGGTTCAGAAGGAGGACAAAAATTTGGAAGATTTCGTGGAGAGATTACAATATAATTTGCAGAGATCCGATCACCCTAATATGAGTAAGGATATTCTTAAGACAATACTATTGAAAGGGGTACAGGATGATTGTTTAGACATGTTGAATATGCTTGGTAAAGGGGATATATCTAAAGAATCATATGATGAGATTGTCAACCTCTGTAAGAGATGTTCAAGAGGAGCAGTAAACAGACCAAAAAGCAGGGATAGTACATATTCAAGAGTCCAACAATCAGCCAGTGGGGGAGCAACAAGAGCCGAAATAGGTAATTTACTTGAAGAATTTAAAACTAAAATGTTAAGCTCTTTTGCTTCACAAATTGATACCCTGCAGGTTAAAAAGAAGCAGGCAGAGGCAGAAGCTGCTTTGGCCATTTTCTGCCCTAAATGCAGAGAAAAACACCCACTAAGGGAATGCCCACTAGACAAGGTACCAATTTGCACCATTTGTGAAAAGGACCATGAGACTCAACAATGCCCTTCTTTACCAGGAATAAAAGCAGCGTTGCAACCAACTGAAGAAGAAGCTGAAGCAATCTACTTGTTGACACATAGGAGGCAATGGCAACCTCGAGGACAAGGTACAAATTCTAATATGCCATTTAATCATTGGAATAATTATCCTTCTTTTCAAGCAAATTACCCACCCTTCAATCAAATGCAATACCCACCCTTTAATCAAATGAACTTCCCACCCATGCAACAAACAAACCCTCCCTTTATGGATCTTACAATGTGGAATCCCTGGTCTCTACAGCAATCTTATTTTAATCATTGGAACCCAGGCTGGAGAGCTCAGCAGATGCTATTTCCAAACCAATTCCCTTATTATCAACAATCTCTCTCTCTTCCATCAAATGCTCCACCAAATAACCAGACAATGAGACCCCAGCTGCCTGTACAATCGAACCCCAATCCTAATAATAATAATAATAATAAAGCTGTGTAAGTCATCGATATTCAGAACCAACCTATTTTCCCTGTGCAATGTAATGAAATTCATTTGCGATCTGGGAGAATAGTCGAGCCTATTATTGATGATATTACTTCTTCTGACTCTGATAAAGAAGAGACAAAAAAAGATAAATCATCCAATAAGGGTGCTGAAACAGTTGAGCCACCCCCTAATAAAACTGCTGAAACAGCAGAGCCACCATTCCCTAAGCGTTTATCTCTCACTAAGACGCCTGAACCGCCTGCTTTTAACCTTCTAGGGAAATTGCAAAATCTGTATGTTAAAATTCCACTCTTGCAAGCACTTAGAGATGTACCAATTTATGCTAGAACTGTCAGAGACATTTGCATCAAGAAACCTGGAAGAAAAGCTAAAGATCCCCTTACAGTTCATGTGATGGGTGATCTAGCTGCTTTAATGACGGTAAAAACCCTTCCTGTAAAATATGGTGATCCTGGTCATCCTATAGTTATAGTACAGGTTGGACAAACTTTTGTTTCTAGAGTTCTAGTAGACTTAGGTGCTGCCATAAATATTATGACCCTTGAAACTGCTCAGTTATTACAGCTGAAAATTTTAATTAGAGACACTCCAACTATTTTAGAACTAGCTGACTGTTCCAAAATCAAACCAGAAGGGGTTATTGAAGACCTGATCATTTCAGTTGAATCTTGGAACTACCTAGCCAATTTTGTTCTATTGTAGACTAAAACAAAGTTGGGGGGCCATCCACTGATTTTGGGGAGACCATGGCTGGCTACAGCAGATGCCTTCATCAACTGTAGATCAGGCTCAATGACAATTTCTAGTGGATGTGAAACTAAGCAGCTCACTCTCTACCCTCATGCTACACCTATGATTAAAAATGATAATTCTGTATGGTTAGACTATGAGGATGACGATACCCAACCCATTTTGACTATTGGACAAGCCTTAACTTTTAAAGACACCACCGAGGATGAACTAATTAGTAACTTTATTTCTGAACCCTCCTCGGTTACCTCTGAAACATATGATCAGTTAACTGCAGTTTTGGAACCTGAATCATAGCAAAACCTTAAATCTGAAAATTTATCTCAAACATCAACTGATATCTCCTCTAAGAGTATAACAGTAGAAATTGAGCCTGGCAAAACATTGAATATAAACCCTAACTTGACAGATGCTGAAACACAACAGTTAATGAAGTTACTTCATGAAAATAAGGAAGCATTCGCATGGGACTACACAGATATGAAGGGGATCTCTCCTGAATTATGTACTCATCATGTCTATATCAAGGAGGGGTCTTGAATAGTCTGTCAACCCCAGCGATGAATGAACCCCAATCTAAGGGAAATTGTTAAAGAAGAACTTCAAAAATTGTTTAATGCAGGGTTCGTATACCCTATATCTGACAGTGAATGGGTTTCTCCGTTAGTAATAGTACCTAAGAAAAATGGGAAATGGAGAGTGTGTGTGGATTATAGAGCTCTAAACAAAGCTACTCAAAAAGATCATTTCCCCTTACATTTATTGATCAGGTGCTAGACAGTTTGTCAGGAAAGAGATTATTTTCCTTTTTAGATGGCTCTAGTGGATATAACCAAATCAAAATTGCACCCCAAGACCAAGACAAGACCACTTTTACTGGTCCATGGGGAACTTTTGCTTATAAAGTTCTCCCATTTGGACTATGTAATGCTCCAGCAACATTTCAACGAGCAGTGATAGGAATTTTTTCTGATATGCTTAATGACTCCTTGGAGATATTTATGGACGAATTTACTCCTTATGGTGTGACTTTTGAAGATGCATTACAAAAACTTGACAGAGTACTTAAACATTATATAGAAGCTCATCTTTCTTTAAGTACTAAAAAATGCCATATGATGATGAATGATGGAATAGTATTGGGACACTTCATTTCATTCCTAGGGATTCAAGTTGATCCATCTAAAATATAGGTAATTTAGACTCTTTCTATCCCCAAAACACAAACTGACATAAGAATTTTTATAGGACATGCGGGATATTACAGAAGATTCATCAAAAAAAATTCTAAAATAGCTTCTCCTTTGTTTGTGTTACTCGCGAAAAATGTTGAATTCAAGGACTGATGATTGCCAAAAAGCATTTGATGAACTTAAGCATCAGTTGTCTACAGCTCATATTTTAAGAGGACATGATTGGGCACTGCTCTTTCATATATCCTCTGATGCTTCAGATACGGCAATTGGAGTTGTCTTGGGTCAAGAAGAAAACAATCTTCCTTATGCTATCTATTTTATTAGTAAGAATATGACCCCTGCTGAACTTAATTACACAGTTACCGAAAATGAATTTTTAGCAGTCATTTATGTTATTAATAAGTTTCGACATTATATTACTGGTTACCCTACTTTTGTTCATACTGATCACTCGGCCATTAAGTATTTAATGTATAAATCTGTTACAAATGCCTGAGTTACCAGATGGTTATTATTACTACAAGAATTTGATATTACAATTGTAGATCGACCAGGTAAAGAAAATGTGGTTGTTGACTTCCTTTCTCAGATAAAAATTGTTGATAATACTCCAGTGGATGATTCCTTTCCTGATGAATACTTATTTGCAGTATCTGCTCACTCACCTTGGTATGCAGACATTGCCAATTATTTAGTTGCAGGGAAGCTACCATCACACCTATCACATAGAGAAAAAGAAAAATCATTCAACAAAGTGCTCGGTACAACTGGATAAGTGGGTGTCTTTTTCACACTGGACTTGACCAGGAAATTCAGAGATGCATTAGAGAAGATGAGGTTTATGATATATTAAAGGCTTGCCATGATGGCCCTTGTGGAGTGCATTTTGCTGATAAGAGAACAACACATAAAGTTCTCAGAATGGGTAATTATTGGCCCTCACTTTTCAAGGATGCAAAGAAATATGTTAGGGCCTATGATAGTTGTCAGAGAATGGGCCAACCTAATCATAGAGATGAAATGACACTGAACCCCCAGGTAATACTTGACCCCTTTGAAAGATGGGTTGTAGATTTTATAGGACCCATCAACCCTCCATCCAATCAAAGAGTTTACATATTGGTTTGCACAGATTAATGACTAAATGGGTGGAAGCTAAGGCACTCATTAGAGCTAATGAAGAATTTGTTTTAACTTTTCTATTTGAAGAAATCTTTGTTAGGTTTGGAGTGCCTAGAGAACTAGTCATAGATGGAGGACCTCCTTTCAACTCCCATGGCTTTAAAGATACACTTCAGAAATATCATATTAATCATAAAATGACTACATCTTATCACCCCCAAGCCAATGGGCGGGTGGAAAGTACAAATAAATTCATAGAAGCCATTTTAACAAAAACAGTAAAGGAGAATAAAAGGGACTAGTTTCAAAGGTTGCCTGAAGCATTATGGGCTTACAGAACTACCTGGAGGAATACTACGGGTTTTTCACCTTATGAATTAGTTTATGGTAAAAGTGTTGTTTTTCCTGTGGAATTTGAAATTAAAACCTTAAGAACTGCTTTAGTTGTTAACCTTGACTTGACTGATGCACAAACAGCTAGGTTGCAGTAGCTTCAGGAATTGGATGAAAAGAGGTTAGATGCCATCCATCAAAAAACTATGATACAATAGTAAAGAACCAGGTGGCATGATAAAACCATTAAGCATAAGCGGTTCCAAAAAGGTAATTGGGCTCTATTGTATGACTCCCGTTTTGAAAATTTTCAAGGAAGATTAAGAACAAGGTGGCTGGGACCTTATGAAGTAGATATTGTTTTTCCAAATGGAACAGTTAGGCTCCTAATAATTGATGATTCTAGAACACCATTATTAGTGAATGGGTATCGGCTCCGTTTGTACCAGCAACCTATTTCTGAAGAGGATTTCAAGGCCACTTGCATGGTAGATACACATTATGTCTTTCTGGGAGAGTTTTCTACCCCTCATTGCACCTAGTCTTTCTATTATATATTTTTATTAGATTATATTTCTTAACTAATAATCCCTGTCTGCCATGTTACAATTCATTATTTTGCAGATCTTAGATTCGGAGGCTGGCTGAAAAGAAAAATTCCATTGCAAGAAGGATCAGGTTTCGGCTTGGGAAACATTGCCATTTCACTTCAAGTCATAATCCATTCCCTCACACTACCCTTTAGCAACATTTTCCTATTTTTCCTTAAACAGCAAATTTTTCTTGTTGCTGAAACACCATTTTTCTTGTTGCTGAAACATCATTATTCTCATTGCTGAAACACCAATTTTTCCCCATTTTCTTCATTATTGAAACACCAATATCTCCATTGGTGAAACACCAACCTTTTCCATCTTTCCCTAAGAAGCATCAATTTTCCCATTTTTCCGAGATTGTGGCATCAATTTCTCTCAAAAACGACCAATACATATCACTTTTCATTGAGAGAAGCATCCATTGATCCTGATAATTGTGTTCCTTCACTATCAACTCCTGTGAATATAGAAAACCTTTCATACAAATACCCTCATATTTTATAGACCCTTTTTCATAACCATTGGTGATCTATCAACGACGAGATTATATTTTATGCACAACAATCAAAGGTAAAATGTGAGGTATGCATGTTTATGTGTAAATATTAAACTGTAGTTAATGAGAAGATTCTAATATGATTACTGAAATTGCCGTACATTCAAAATTATCATTTTAGCCGCAGTTGGGGGGAATACCAAAATATTGCAATCATTCCATGATATGCCAATCACCGTCGTTTTTTATCACGACTGTGTCTCGTCACCCCACCTCTGTCTTATTATGTCATAACCTCATTTGCAATATCTTACTCTGTTTCGGTTGCGGTAACTCGGGTCTGTATTGTGCATTTTACTGAACCAGTAACTATGGGAGGTAACGTTGTTCGACATGAACCTGGCTCAACGACTCTATTGGAACTACACCGGGAAGCATATCAAATTTTTCTGCAAGCAGGATGGGTGGATTATTTCCGAAGGCTCCAGGGATTTGACTCTCAACAAGTCCTGGAATTCGCACGTAATTTAAAGGAGGGTTACTCTATGGTTCAGGGAGTACGAATTCCAGTAACAGAGGAAGATATAGCGCAGGTTTCAGGTTTACCGACCGATGGCATTCGTTGGTTCAGTCGTAAGCACATCATTTTAAACACATAGAAGGACTTTCTTCTACCTGGAGAGCGGGTCCAGCCTAAAGGCAGGGGTGTTGCGCTTAATTCACTACCACCTCCATGACCGAAGGTTGTAGAGTTTGTCAAGCACTACCTTACTTGCGAGGGACGTTACCAGGTAGTGTACTAGCATGACTTTATGTTGTTGAATCATTTAAGACATGGTCGTTTATTAAATATGCCATACTATCTGCTTAGGTGTCTAAAGAATATGTCACATTATTCCATGAATGCAAAGTACCCACTTCTCTCTCTCACTCACCATCGCCTGGTTCAAATTTTAATCCAGAGGGGCTTTGCCCAGCATAATCTGCCTCTCCTTAACAACCCACCCTAGGAAGCTGCTGAAATCCCACAACCAGCAGTCGAACACCCTCAGGAAATTGCCGAAATTTCTCAACCAACAGCCGAAACACCCTAATTGAATACTGAAAATCCTCAACAGACCCTTGAAATCTCTCAGCAAATTGAAAATCCTTCTGTACAACAACCTGGGAGTATCTTGGAATCCTCAGAAGTTTTACCACCTGCAGCAGTCAATAAAATTGACCTCTCCTCTGTATCTACCCCACCCCTTAATGTAGCCGAATCATCCACTCCCACCGTCCATATCCTCAGTGATAATTCGGATGATAATATTCCCATTATTAAGCTCAAAAGGAAAAGACAAGAAAAGGTTGCACCCCCACTAAAGAGAAGAACGAGGGCTTCAATTAAAGAAGCTACTATTACTGATAATCCCCCTACCCTAAGGAAAAATGTTCGTAAGAGAAAAACCATTATGTTGCCCGCCTTCCTGCCTCGAAGACAAACGAGGACCTCTTCCGAAACAGTAACCGAGACCATCATCCCAGATTCCCCGCCCATTAGCTTAAAACCCCATACCCCACCACACCCCCAAGCCCCTGAATCTTTACCTTCCTCACCCTCGGGTATTGAAATGCAAGTTGCTCAGGAATTTGTGACATCATTCCCTTCAGAAGATGCAGTTGCCCCACAAGAACCAGTTGTTGATCTATCAAAAGTAGACACCCAAGACGATGTACAGCATGTAGCTACTCCACAAGAACCAGCTACTGACCTAACAGGTGTTACACAAGAACCACCTGTTGAGGAACAAAATATAGACGGCCTAGATGTAGCTGCTCCACAAGAACCAGCTACTGATTCAACAGGTGTGACACAAGAACCACCTGTCAAGGAACAGAAAGTAGACAACCTAGAGATAGCTGCCCCACAAGAACCAACTACTAGTTCAGCAAGTGTTACACAAGAACCACCTGCTGACGATCATGAACAAGAAACAGACCAAGACATAGCTGCTACTGACTCATCAATTGGCACACAAGAACCACCTGCTGAGGATGCAACTGATGAAGCTGCCACCAAACAACGATCCTCTCATCCACCAGTTCCAAATACTGCAACTGCTACAGAAGGCCTGTCACTTTAGCCTCCCTTCAACAAGAAAATGAGTTTTTGAAATCTGAGATTGAGGTTTATAAGCACGAGTTAATGATGGCAAGGGAAGCTTATGAAAGAGAACTCAATCTGTATAATTTAGCTCATGTAGCATCTGCAGTCGAGAAAAGTGCAGAAAAGGATCGATATAATGAATACATGTGCAACCAATGTGGTGATCTCTATCATCGAGCTGGTTATAAGATAATTGAAGTCCCATTGCCTGGATCCACTCCTATATCTACTCCTGTCATAGTTAAAAAGGAACGCCCTGCTATTACACAAGAACCAGCAGGGCCTTCAAAGACCTCTGGAGAAGAAATGAAACCACAAGTACCCCGGCCTACCCCAGTTATTAAAGCTAAAAAACTAGCACCAAAGTCTTCGAAGACTATGTTTACTCAGACTGAACCTTGGTGTGCAAGGATTGTCTTCACTCAGACCTCAAGTTTTCAAGAACTGAGGGATACATGGAAGAAAGAGTATGCTCTGTCACAAGAAAAGGCATTACAGGAACACAAATCATTATGGCAGAATCATGTATATAGAAATTGGGAAGTCCTGGAACACTCTCGTGCACAGCATAAGGAAAATAAGGAATTGAAAACTAGACTGTCTCTTATCTTTGAGTTAGTTCAAAGATTACTGGCCACCAGAAAACCATCCTTTAACTATTATGTGTTTTTAAGAGAACGCTTAGCGTTCTTCCAAGTGAAAGCAATCAGAGATGGATGACCCCATGAGGTGTCTACACCTCAGCAATTTATTGAAACTTTTGCAAAAGCATCAATTAGCGAACATAATTTGTTATGTGAACTCTATCTTCATAATGAGGCCATGCCTGAAGATAGGAAGATTAATTTGATTCCTCTGGTTGGTGACATTCAAATTAGAGCCTTCGTTTCTCTCCTAGCTAATCAGCTTACCTGGAAAAATGCTTTCATGTCAGCAACACACAATAAAGAGAATTTCCTTCTCTGGATCCGAGCGGAGCCACAGAATGCCGCCATTTTTATTGCTCAACATCGACGGGTTTTACAAGAGCCATGAATGACTGAGCATATCAGAAAACTACAGGAGGCAGCCTTAAAGGACTGCCAACATTATGTCAAGACTAAGGGAACTTTGGCCATACAAGCAAACAATCTATTTTGGGAACATTGCCCTAAGCCGATAAAGGAGTATCACCCTTTTAACCCTCTTAATCTTCAAATAGCAATTTCACGGGTGCCTATTTATGTCAAATGCATTCAACAGTGTGCCGAAAAATGGTTGGGTTTTCATTTTCACTTCCCTCTTCTTTGGCTACCAGTACAGCAATATAAAGCTTACTTTAGGTTGCCCACAAAGGAGGAGCTTGCAGCATGGCAAAAAGTTCAGAACGCCCAGGGTTTCATAAACATGGTTGACAGCACCTTCTATACTTACTATATAAGCAATTTGCATTATACATCCCAATACTCTGACTCGGACTCAGAGTAAAAGTTGCATGGGGACATGCAACCCTTTTAGTTGGGGGGGATGTAAAGACCTCATATTGTCTCTTTCTAACTATACATTTTGTTATAACGTCACCCTTTTCAACCTATATTTGAGAGTCCTTGATAGTGTTTTGACTCAATTATTCCAAAGGTATGCAGTGATTCTTCTCATCACTATACGTTTAATTATTTAACATATGATCACGTTGTCTTCATAGTTAATCTTTGAATTGATTAGTTGCTGAAAAATTAAAGAATGATGTGCAGCCCGCATTACTGAAACTGCCTGGAGTTGGCGGGACTATTTTTGCAGTTGCTGAAACAGTAAGAACGACACGCAAATCTCGAAGCTGAAACAGTTGAGATTTGCATTCCAAATTTGACAGCAACAGAGGAACTAGATCGATCACCAAGGAAGCTGTTACATTGGATGTAACGTCCATAATCTAAAGACAGTATTACTGTAACAACATTTTGTTGATAGGAAACTGATTTCCCTATTTTTGTATAATGGGTTGAAATAGAGTTTCTAATGTAAATATTTTTTAATAGATGTCTCCTCTTTATAAAGAGGAGACATCCACATTAGAAGGGGGATGAACAGACTGCAGGAAAGGCTCAGTTGAAGGAACAGGACTAGAATCCTTTTTTTCTATAATATGACATATTGATGGATGAATAAAATTCTTGTTCTGAACATCTTTTTCTAGTTCTCGTCTCCTGTGGAATCTTGTGAGAAGGACAGGGCCCACCTTCATCACAAGATTCACCCATTATATTTCTGCAATGTGTCAAGTGTGATTCTTATTCATACCTTGTTAACAAGTACTGTTTTCTGGATATTGTTTTACCTTTGCTGAAACTCTATCCCTTTCTTAATCGATTGTTGCATTGGTAAAAGTTATTTCATGAGTGTCTCACCAGTGATTAAGTTTACAGAGTGAATTGTCAAGCTAGATAAACAGAGGCAGGGGCTGAAGGTTCTCGCTCCGGGGATAGGGTCTTGATTCTCTGTTACAGCATAACCATTGTTTTCCTTTGCAAATTTATTTCTTTCTGCTAGATTATTCCTTGAATGAAATTAAGCATTCCTTGATAGATATCTGCAATAGAGTATATTTGTTGTAACACAGAGTGGAGCTTCAGTTGTTAAAGCGAGATGTGATTTGTTTGTACTACAATTTTTAGTGCTTTTAAGATTGAGTACATATAGTACGTAGTTGCCTTTGAAATAATCAGACTTCCCTAGGTTGACAATTTATGTAGCACTTTAACCAGCAATTAAAGTGACCAACAGCGACCACACGACCATGAGAGTTAATAATCACAGATCTCCCCATTGTTAAGGACTTGCACATTGCAATTTAATTCAGAAAAAAAACAACATAACACTTGAGCACAATCCTTCACAAAGGTTGATTTGCATTTCTAATAGACATGGTTGCATTTTTGAACTTGAGATTAGGGTTTTAATTTATACCTTTGAGAGTAGGGATTAGGGTTTATATATATAGGTACAATGAGCGATTCTTATCTTGATACATTTTTAAATTACAAAGGAGTAAGGTTATTATTTAGTTCGTTCATTTTTAGAAAATGAATTTTTTTTTTATGTAGTTTACGGAATTTAGAAATTGGTGACCATTGGTCTATATAAATAGTTTAGGGTAGATTTTATAAGGATCAGCTTGTGGGTTTATACAGGAAATATGTAGATTCTAGAGGGATCTGTTTTGCCGAGGAGATTAATTTTTATGGGTGTGGAGGAGAATTGACCTCATTACTTTTCATAACGAGATGTTTAACCCTCCATAAGAGTAAGCTAATTTTTATTCTAAAATTAACAATAAAATTAAGCTAAATTATAATTAATGTAAAAAGAAGAAAAAAATATTTTGTTTTATATATCAATAATTTTATTAATATAATTATGTTAAATATATCTTTTTGGTTGAGGAAAATATATCATTCGTATCACATTTTATAACTTTTCTCCATCAAACCATAAAAATCATCAGAGTTAACTAGATAAGCTTATGTTTAAATTCACTTACAAGTTTTAAACATGCACATGAGAGGTAGAGTATGGACCAATTTTCTAAATTTATTAGTACTTAAAAAGACTAAAAATTGAAATAATTAAAAAAAGATGTATAACTTTATTAATGTTATAAGTAATATAAAAAGATGAAAAAGGATAGAAAGATAATTTTGTTTTGTTGTTTATTTTATTGAGACAATTGATTTAATTGTGAAATAATTATTATTGATTATATTTATAAATAAAAAATTGACTTATTATAATTATTAAAAAAAACTATATCACCCTCATGGGGTGTGAGTCCCTAGGCATTCAAGTGATGGGTGCAAGGTGTTAATACTCGAGAATAGAGATGTTAGATGATCATTGGCATGAACACAGATGGTACAAGAGAGGCAAGCCATTTGGAATGTTCGTCCCTCACACTTCAGTTATACGTTTGCATGAAGATAGATGGAGGTAGAGTCTTGTAATGGTTATGGGAGCACAGGAGGGTGGTGACAAGATAATAGAGGAGTATGCAAAGGCTAGCTCACTTTGCATGCCCACTTCTCCGTGGTTGTGTCGTAGTGTAGCTAGCTACATTAATAAAGTTAAAGGTGTGGTTGTGAAGGAAGGTGGGATTTGTTAGGTTTGTGATTAAGGCAACGACGAGAATGATCAGTGTTTGAATTGCTATCAATTGCAGTGGCGTCATGAGCATCCAGTTTGTGACTCTATAATGGGAGGCCTCACTATCTAGAGGGGCTCCCTTGGTGAATTGGTAATCTCAATTATCCCAAGACCCATCCTGTGGCCCAACATGGTCTCTAATTATCTTGGTATTGTGTTTATCTGGTTTGGTTGCTTGTTTTTGGTGAATTGTGGGGAGCCTTGGTGCGAAGGGGATTTCATGCTCAGTGGTTTTGCAAGGCCTAGGATTTCGACTCGGAGCAACACTTTGGTCCTAGCGGTTACAGGAATAGTTGACAGTGGGGGGAGTCTGTTTCTTGTGCTGAGTGGGTGTTACAAATCGACACCCTGTGGAAGCTTTGGGCATGTTATAGCTTCACTTCCCCTGGGTCAGGTGTCTCCGCGCTGGGGTCTTTACTTATTTTTTTCATTGGAATAAGCAAGGGTGGGGCAGAGGAGATAGAGTGGGACCTAATGGGCGTTAAATTGGTTTAACACTTATTACAACGTGACTCACTAGAGGGGTCAGGACAATTGTGGATGGGGCCTTAGGGGTGATATATAGGCACAAGCTAGTAGACTAGCGGGAAAGCACAATGGGGGTGGGCAAGATGGCGTGTTTGATGGAAAAGCGGCCCAGGAATTTGGTCCCACGTCTATGCCAACAGAAGCCCCACCCACTCTAGAATTAATAGCTAGTCAACTCCAAATGATCATGGCAAACTTGGGCAAGATGAGACAACAACGACACAATGATCGTAACAAGTTGATCACCTTTCTTAATGAACTTGAACACAACCAATGTGTGATGATGGATAGGATGGACTCTATTCGACACAACCAACGTGGCATTGTGGAGGGGTTGGACCAACTTGATGGCAGGATTGATCACCTTGAACACCATGCTCACGATGGAATTCGACCTCTGGACACCCTAGATGTTAGGCAAGACCCGACACACCCAAGAAATTTTTGATGATGGTTGGTTTTGTTTGTATTTTGAATGTTTTCTAGTGTATCTATGTTTATGGCATGAGTTTCAGATATAGTATATGGAATTTTGTTTTTTGTTTTCACATCACTTTCTTAACTAACAAATCCAATGAAAATAAAATTGAGAGAGTAGAACACATAGCAAATCAAATCTAAAATTTTAAATAGATAATAATTTTCTTATATATATAATATATATATATATATATATATATAACTTAAACACAATGAAAAAAACTTAATTATATTAAATTCTCTATAGATCATTATATTTCAATTTTATATATTTTAATATATTTCAATTTAACAAAACTTTTTTATAATAACATTTCATTTTATAAATGGGACAAGGGGATATAATTTTTGATCCAACTATTCACATTTATTATTATAAAACAAAATATAATTACAAATTAATAATTCATTTTCAGCCTCATTGGGTGTAATGTTAAAGTCACTATTACAGTTAAATTTGGGTGGAAAACAGCTAATGCTCAAACTTCATTATATGAATCTTTGTCAGTTGTACTTGGATGTGATGAACAAGATGCAGAGGAGGAGCTACAAGAGGGAAATAAGTAAGTTGGCAGGGCTCGCGCTTTGGACTTTGGAATGTTAAGTCAGGAGGTGTGATACCAACATTGGCTGGAGTTGCACTGTATCATCAATAAATCACGATTGACTCACACATGCAATACTGCTCCATCGTCTGCTCGTCCATGCCCACACACTAGTGCGTTATGTGGTTGCAAACTCCCTCATCGTACGCCTCCACAGTGTCGTAAACAGTAACCTTGTCCACCAGGGAGTCCAGGTGGACAAGTTCGTGATGACCAGAGGCAATGAGCTCCGCCTCGCTATGGTACTTTTGGTGGCCGTGGGGGGTCTGCTCGGGTCTGTAAAACAAGCACACCTTCACTTGTGGGGCATCGTTTATCATGACACGTAGGACTATCTCGCCCACCCACACCTCCTACCCCAATTTGCCATTCATTCCGAAATGCGCCTTGTCTCCTGATTTCACTGCCACGTTTGTTCCCGAGTACACCCACGCCACCCCACATAGCCCTAGTGGAGGGTACCTCTGCACACCCTCACATTTTATAATCTTTAAAACAAAATCCTAAACATATTTTTTAAAACTTGAGATTAATATATAGAATTTATTTATCCATTCAAAAATGTATTTTAAACATCAAAAAATCTTGAAATTATTATTAAATAGACTACACCTATTTCTCAATTTAAAAATTTACTATTTTAAATTTATATATTTTATTTATACATTTTTCAATTAAAAAAAAATTACTCTTTTGTATTTAATATTTTTATTTACATTTAATGTAACAAATTTATATAAAATGAAATAAAATTACTCTTTTGAATTTATATTATTTTATTTATACTTTATTAATTAAAAAAAAAATACTCTCTTAGATTTATATATTAGTATATTTTATTTATACATTTAATGTAACTTGATTTATATAGAATGAAATATCGAATGATCTATTCATTGGTAAAATAGATATTTTCTTCACTTAACATATCTTTCATTTCTCAACGATTATCCTCTTTTAGTGTGTGTTTCTAATTGATAAAGTACTCATGCCTTTGATGCTTACCCATGTGGGAGATCTTATATGCAAGTACTTTGGTCGTCTCCATTTCTGGTATATTTGTGATCAATGTGAGGACTTTCGATTGGGTAATTTTAATAGATCATTTTTATCAATTTAAATTGATTAGGATTTAAATAATACACTTTTTTAAGAGAATGGAAAATTTTATCATAATTTAGTTGTCAAAGCAAGAGTGGGGCAACCATCATTATTATTCTCGAATGCAAACTGACCCATCATTGTTATTCAAGGAAAATCACACCACCTAGAAATACCAGTGTTGGTGGTCTATAAGAGGGCATATTTTCACTCGTGCCATATGTCTCTAGGACTTGGGCCATTAAACCATTTCTTTAAGTAAGATTCGCAAGGGAGTATGCTTTCACTACCTCCATATATCTCTAGGCCTTGGGCCATTAACGCATTTCTTTAAGTACGGTCTACAAGGGAGCATGCTTTCACTCCTACGAGATGCCTCTAGGTGTTGGGTTGTTAACTTGTTTCCTTGCGTACGAGGAATACTAGCTCTTAACCAAGTGGAAGTAGTTTTAGGTCATACTCTGGGCCCAAAGAAAATAATTATTATTATCCAATTTGACTCACTCATCACTATTATTCAAGCATAACCATGCCACCTAGAATTACCAACTGGTGTTAGTAGTCTTTAAGGGGGCATACTTTCACTTCTGCCATATATCTCTAGGCATTGGGCCATTAACCCATTTCTTTAAGTACGATACGCAAGGGGGCATGCTTTCACTCTTGCCATATGTCTCTAGGCCTTGGGCTATTAACCTATTTCTTTAAGTACGGTCCGTAAGGGGGCATGCTTTCACTCCTACCAGATGCCTCTAGGTGTTGGGTTGTTAACATGTTTCCTTACGTAGGAGGAAGACAAGCTCTTAACCAAGTAGAAGCAGTTTTAGGTCATACTTTGGGCCCAAAGAAAATAATTATTATTATCCAATTTTAAGATCACACCTAAACTATACACCAAATTGGTGTATGAGACCCCCTTGTTTTATGGGACAAGGGATCCACCTCTGTGTAGTGATCCAATTTTAAGATCACATCCAAACCATACACCAAATTGGTGTATGAGACCCCCTTGTTTTATGGGACAAGGGATCCACCTCTGTGCAGCGATTTGACTACCAAGTCTACGAAGGCATACATACTCTACCCCCTCTAGTTTTGAACTTGCGACCTCTTAGGAGGAAACACATGCTCCTAACCATTAGTCCCACTTAAGTTGTATCACTCCTAACCACATCATGCTCCTCATATATTCACTTTCAAAATCATCAAAAATATTGAATTTTGTCATAAATTTAACAAATTCATAAATAAATAATTAAAATAATAAAAAATCATAATTATCTATATTGGTTAGGAAAAAGTTTATCACTCTTTAAAAATAAATATACACTAAGACACCAGAAAAAGTCTATAACTCTTTAAAAAGAAATAAAGAATGAAAACATGAGAAAAATTAGTATATTTATGTAATTTATCATTATTAAAATTTAATGTGTTTATTAGTCTTTACCTCGGTGATGTGGATGGTTACCAAAATTGATGTGGTAGTCTAGAATTAGACTAATGGTTCACTTAAAAACCAATCAGTTGCGCGTTAATAAAATTATGTGTGTATTTCCTCCCGAGGGTCCCGCTAAGCTGACCAATCACCGTCAGTCGTACTTTGACTTCTTACTCCCCAAGCGCTTCAATCTCCACCATTGATCTGGCTTCTTCAGATCCGACGAATATCACGTCGTATCACACGCCAACTAGCCGAACGATCTCCACCGTCGATCTGTCTCTTTCAATCCAACGGTTATTGCACCATCTCTTGTGAATTCTTGCACGACTGATAGCAGGTTGAGAGCGTATGACAAAAGTGGTTTTCCCATGCAACATGTCACCAGCTTAGGTTAATCACACAATTTGGAGAAATACCATTTCCCATTTATTTTCCACGCAATATACCACTTACTGCTTTCCAATACTAGTCACGTGTTTAATACAAAACCTTTAATAAATGTGCTTAATAAGATTTAGCGCTTAATCTCGGTATTAACCCTTAACACTAATTGACTGTAATTAACAATAAACACATAATAATATCCTATTAAACGCCGATACGCATATTCAAGAGAAACTATGCACCAGGAATAACACACAACACCACACTTAATCAATTAATCAATAATATAGAAACTACAGAGTCTTGGCCCTCTCGGCTCGATTACGACAATTTTTCTGACCTCTGTTTCCTCACAAACCCTATCTCTCTCTCAATCTTTCACTTACTCCCTCTTCTATTCCATCCAATCTCTATGATTACATTTTTTTTCTCTTTTATAGATCAAATCCTATCCTAACTGCATTGACAACTCAATGTCTATTTTTATCAACTCAACTATTAAATCTCTATTCTCAAGCTCTGATACACACCTATTCTAACAACTTATCTCATATTCTAAAAATAATACAATGATTTAATTTTACCATAATTGAAGTAATAGATAAATTCAAGAGATCCAACTCTCTCTATTAAAACTAATTTTTACCACTCAAGTCAATGAAATTCATCTCATGTTAGCCACAACATGTGAACATACAATCACATTGTTGGCTAAGTCTGGATGCTCCTGCATCAGACTCTCAGGGAAGAAAAGAATCATCCATCAGACTTTTAGGGTTTACTCCATACTTCTGCAACTCTGCTACTATCAACCAACTGGCATCCTCTATTGGTTGTCCCTTCCATTTGACTAAATACTTAAAATAAACCCGTCCTCTGGTTCTTTTAGTTACTCTTTTCTCCATAACAACTTCCACCTTTTTTTTTACTGTTTTAGGCATTTGTTCTTCCCAATGTACAGTTTGTTCTTCATCTTCTGCAAGCTCCTTCTGTAATTCTAACTCTGTTTCTTTGTATGGATATAAATCTGCAACATCGAAAATATGTGATATTCCAATCCCTTCTGGTAACTCAATTTCATAAGCATTGGTTGAAAACTTCATCATAATTTTGCATGGCCCTATCTTTTTCATCTTTAGCTTATTATAAGTCGCAACAGGAAATCTCTCTCCTAAAGTACACCATCACTAGATCTCCCACTTGGAGTTCTTTTTCTTTCCTCCTCATATCAGCTCTTTGCTTGTATTTACCACTACTTTCCTGCAATTTGTCTTTGACATCTTCTTCTAGTCTCTGCATTTGCTCTGCAAACTCTTCAGCCTTTGCACTCCTTGTCTCATGTTTGCCAAAAATTTTGAGCTCATACACACCTCTTGGATTCATTCCAAAAACAATCTAAAATGGACTCATCACATTACTTCGATTTGGAGTGTCATTATAAGAAAACTCAACTTGAGCAAGTGCTACATCCTAATGCTTAGGATTTTGATACCCTAAACTTCTCAATATGTTTCCCAAACTTTTGTTTACCACTTCGGTCTATCCATCTGTTTGAGGGTGATATGTAGAACTAAAACTAAGGTTGGCACCTAGTTTCTTCCAAAGAGTTCTCCAGAAATGCCTAACAAACTTTGTATCCCTATCAGACACAATACTTATGGGAAATCCATGTAACCTTACAACTTCTGAAAAAAACATATTAGCAATATGTGTTGCATCACTAGTCTTTTTACATACAACGAAATGTGCCATTTTAGAAAATCTATCTACCACAACATAAATGGAATCATTTCCTCTTTGGGTTCAAGATAATCCCAAAAAAAAAATGCATACTAATTGCATGCCATGGTTGGTCTGGTATTGGTAATGGCTGGTAGAATCCTATATTTTGGGTTCTTCCCTTAGAATGTTGATAGATCTTGCACTTCTCAACAAATTTCTTAACATTAGTTTGCATCTTTAGCCAATAGTAAAAAGCATTTACCTAAGAAAAGGTTTTGTCTTGTCCAAAGCGCCCAGATAACCCTCCACTTTGTTTCTCCTTGATTATGTTTTCCCTCATAGAACATTTGGGAATGTATAGTTTGTTACCTTTAAACAGTAAACCTCCTTGGATGAGACAATTTGACCACTGGCTTCTATTATGAACTGTTGGATTTTGTACAACTGTATAAATATCTTTAAATTCTACATCATCTTTATACATATCAACCATTTCTTCAAATCCTACAACACCAACTCTTAATTCTTGCACAATGAAATTTACCCTGCTTAAAGCATCAACAACTTTGTTCAACTTACCACTTGTATGTTTTATCACAAAAGTAAAACTTTGTAAAAACTCTACCCACTTTGCATGCTTTTGATTCAATTTGGTTGATTGTTATAAACTGTAATGCATGATTGTCAAAGTACAATACAAACTCCTTTGGTAGCAAATAATGTCTCCATTTTTTTAAAGCTTGCACAGTAGCATAAAATTATTTGTCATAAGAAGAATATTTCTTCTTAGCTTCATTTAGTTTCTCACTAAAGTATAATATTGGTCTCTATTCATGACTTAGAACTGCTCCAATTGCAACTCCAGTAGCATCAATTTCAACTTGAAAAATTTTTCCAAAATCAGGCAATGCTAAAACGGGTTTTTCTGTAATTTTCTTCTTCAACAACTTAAAATTTCAGTCTGTTGCTTCTGTCCACTTGAATGGTTGATTATTCTCTTTGGTTGTTTCAATAATTGGTGCACAAATCTTACTAAAACTTCTGATAAATTTTCTATAAAAACTTGCAAGACCATGAAAGCTTCTTACCTCAAATATGTTTCTTGGACTAGGCCAGTTCCAAATTGCTTGGACTTTCTCTGGACCCATTTTCAGACCTTCTTTAGAAACTACAAACCCCAAATAGATTAATTCTTCTTTCATGAAACTACATTTCTTCAAATTTATTAGCAGTTTCTCTTTTTGCAGAGTTCTTAGAACCAACTTAAGATGCTCCAGATGTTCTTCTTTGCTTCTACTGAAAACTAGAATATCAGCAAGATAAACAATGACAAACTTGCCTACATATTCCTTCAAGACTTCATTCATCAATCTCATCAATGTGTTGAGTGCATTAGTGAGTCCAAAAGGAATCACTAAGCACTCATACAACCCATTGTTTGTTCTAAATGCAGTCTTTCATTCATCTCCTTCCCTAATCCTTATTTGAAGGTATCCACTCTTCAGATCTATTTTGTTAAAATACTTTGACCCACTTAAACAATCCATCAAATCATCCATTCATGGTAAAGGAAAACGATATCTAATTGTGATTTTGTTGACAGCTCTGAAATTAGTACACATGTGCCATTCACCTCCTTTCTTTGACTGAGTACTGTTGGTACAGCACATGGACTAAGACTCCCTCTGATTAATCCCATATCCATCAATTCTTGCACTTGTCTCCCAACTTTTGCATTTTCTTAAGGAGTTAACTTGTATGCTGCTTTATTTGGAAAACTTGCTCCAGGTATTAGGTAAATATGATGACTAATACTCCTGATTGGTGGCAATGCATTTGGAAACTCATCCACAATAATATCAGCAAAATCATTCAACAGAGTTTTGATTTCTTCAGGTAAATCATCCAAGTTTGTAGAAGTCAAAATTACCTTAGTTCTCCCTATGACAGCAAAATGCATTTCTTCACCTTTTCCAACTTCTTGCAACAACTCCTTTCCACTCATGAGCATAACACTATTTCCAGTTGTTCTTTTGTCTGCTTCATCTTTTAATGGCAGCAATGTATGCTTCACTCCATCCTTCTCCAAGGTATAGGTGTTTATGCTACCATCATGAATGACTTTTCTATCAAACTTCCAAGGTCTTCCCAACAATACATGGCATACATCCATTGGTATTACATCACATAATACCACATCCTTATAAGTACCAATCTGGATTTCTACTTTGCATTGTTCTGTCACAATAAGTTGATGTCCTTTTTGCAACCATGATACTTTGTAAGGAGCAGGGTGTACTGTTTTTACTAATCCTAACTTGTCCACCATTTCTGTGGAAACAAGGTTATCAGTGCTTCCACTGTCAATTATCACTTTACAACATTTTCCTTTGGACTTGCATGTAGTTCTGAATAAACTCTTTCTCTGAGTTGGTTCTCCTGTCTCTTTCTCTGCTTTGAGAAATACCCTTTTCAATAACAAAGATTCTCCTACTTCAGGTGATTCTTCATTATTTGCAATTTGAGGTTTTTCTTCCTTTGCGTCAGCCAGATTCACATTCCACTGATTTGTTGCTTTATTATGAGGATAGTCCCATGATCCATGTCCCCATTCTCCACATGTATAACACCGAATTTCTCTTCCTCAGCCTCTTCCCCTGGGTGAAAATCTTCCTCTACTAAAGTCTCCTCTCTGTGGTGGTCTACTACTTGAACCTCCTGCTTCTCCCTAAGGGTGTTGAAATCTTGATCTGGTAGTTCCTCTATCTCTTGCTAAACTTTTCCCTTTGTTCCTCTCATTTTGATTTCCCAACATCTTCTCCTCTACTTTCAAAGCTGTTTGATAGGCATCTTCAATTGTCTTCAGACTCAGCAAGTTGATTTCATCCTATATATTGTATCTCAAGACATTGATGTGCTTGGCTACCTTTTCTACATCATCCTCAGCATATCCCGCTCTAATGCTCAGCTTATAAAACTCTTCTGTATATTCTTTGAAAGCCATTCATTTTTGTCTCAAATTCTGTAACTATTTGAAAAGATTTAACTAATAGTCTTTTGGCATGAATTTACTTTTCAACCTACTCACCATTTTATCCCATTGTTTGATCTTGGGCTTCTCCTTTCTTGCTCTGGATGTTCATAGTTCATCCCACTAGATAGCAGCATGACCCTTCAATCAGGTAACTCCAAATTTCACCTTCTTTTTGTCATCAACCTCCTCATAGTCGAAATACTTGTCCAATGAACTGATCCAATCCATCAACTCTTCTGCATTTAGATTCTCATCATACAAAGGTATTTCCACCTTTGGTCTTCCACTTACTTTCGCCAACATTTTGAGAACTTCGGTAGCTTCACTTTCATCCTCTTCATCTTCCTTAGAAGATTCCTCTACAGCACTAGCATCTCCTTCATCAAGTGCTCTCCTTTGAGCAGTTTTCATTATCTCCATCCTTGTGCACAAATTTTGAATCTCTTCCAACATAACTGCATTCACTATAGGTCTCCCCCAACCTATGCCAGCTCCTCTCTTAAGTGGCATGTTTACTGTAGCAAACTTAATCCTTGGGCTTTGATACCAAATGATGTGGATGGTTACCAAAATTGATGTGGTAGTCTAGAATTAGACTAATGGTTCACTTAAAACCAATCAGTTGCACGTTAATAAAATTATATATGTGTATTTCCTCCTGAGGTTCCTTCTAAGCTAACCAATCACCGTCGGTCCTACTTTGATTTCTTACTCCCCGAGCGCTTCAATCTCCACTATTGATCTGGCTTCTTCAGATCCGACGAATATCGCATCGTATCACGCACCAACTAGCTAAATAATCTCCACCGTCGATCTGTCCCATTCGATCCAACGATTATCATACCATCTCGTGTGAATTCTTACATGACCGATATCAAGTTGAGAGCGTGTGAGAAAAGTGGTTTCCAGTGCAACGTGTCACTAGCTTAGGTTAATTGCGCAATTTGGAGAAATACCATTTCCCATTTATTTTCCACGTGATATACCACTTACTGCTTTCCCATACTACCCATGTGTTTAATACAGAACCTTTAATAAATGTGCTTAATAAGATTTAGCACCTAATCTCGGTATTAACCCTTAACGCTAATTGACTGTAATTAACAATAAACACATAAAGGGAAATAATACCCGATTAGGGTACAAAACGCCGATACATAGATTCAAGAGAAACTCTGCACAAGGAATAACACGCAACACCACACTTAATCAATTATTCAATAATATAAAAATAACAAAGTCTTGGCCCTCTCGACTCGATTACAACAATTTGTCTAACCTCTGTTTCCTCGCAAACCCTATCTCTCTCTCAATCTTTTTCTTACTCCCTCTTCTATTCCATCCAATCTCTATCATTACATTTTTTTTCTCTTTTATGGATCAAATCTTATCATAACCGCATTGACAACTCAATCTCTATTTGTATCAGCTCAATTGTTAAATCCCTATTCTCAAGCTCTGATACACACCTATTCTAACAACTTATCTCCTATTCTAAAAATAATACAATGATTTAATTATTACCTTAATTGAGGTAATAGATAAGTTCGAAAGATCCACCTCTCTCTTTTAAAACTAATTTTGACCACTCAGGTCAATGAAATTCATCTCATGTTAGCCACAACATTTGAACATACAATCACATTGCTAGCTAAGTCTGAATTCTCTTGCATCATTCGAGAGGGACTATAGCATTCCCTTTATGGTCAAACTATGTTAACCTTGCATTATTTTGTTATATTTTTTCAATTTTAACCAAAGTTTCAGGGAAATGTTTGGTATTTATATTTTCTCGAAAATTCAAAAATAATTTTCTACTTTTCTGGAAATCATTTTTCTAATTTTTTATTAGCTTAACAATGTTTGATGGGACATAATTCCCCTAGCGGAGGGAATTTTATTTTTGTTATATGTGCAGGCCTGACCAATAATTTAAGAAAAAAAAAAACAACTAATTTTGTGAGTGGCCATTTAGTGTTTCTGGCAGTTACACTATTATGTTACTACTCTACCCAATGATATTAGAACTGAGGCAGTTGTAGGTCCTTTACATAGATGGGGAGCTAAACAATTGTACAAAGTAAACTTGAATTCATCACTACTATTTCGTAAAGAGAAATTTAAATATTTCACCATTGATATCCTAAATTTTGCAATTTAAAAACCCATGAATCTTTTTAATTACGGGCATAACCATCCCCATGTAACGACTAACCATGTTCACAAGTGGAACATGATTTCCAATCAACAAGGAAACTTCATCCAATTGAGAATCGATTATATTTGATGGATCTTGGATTTATTTTCATTAGGGTAGTACTGGAAACAACAAAATGGAATTATAACATTCTGGGGTGAATTTTCAGCATATGTCACGAAAGTTGTAGCTTACGTTAACAGTTTATACTTAATCACATTGAAACGAGTTTTTAGATGTGCGTATTTTCCATGTCGCTACATGTAAAAGCAATTGAATTCATTGACATGGAATTTCTTAGCATCCACTAAGATTCGAGAGATGTTATTATCCTTTATAGAGAAGTATTGGATAGTTTAAAAATTTGAATGCACAGGATGTTGATTTCAATAAAAAGAACCTAAGGACGATGAGCTTTATAGGTGCAGGTAGGCTTCTCCATTCGTGTATCATTAGTATCAATATATTATTAAAACACATGTAAAGTCATATGGCATACATTTGATGCCAAATTTGCAAAGTGCTCCTTAAAGCTCACAGTACAATGATGTATGTTTTTTTTAATAATTTAAAATGTGACCCCTTGGTCACTTGAGGACCATCAAACAACAACGAGCACACACTGATTATTATGATGCAACCTTCACAACAACAGCCATATCGTTGCTCTCCATGATTGTGTCGAATTCATTGATTATAGGTCGCCTTCAATGGCATAACAAGTGAGGCACAACTAGATTGCACAGTTGCCTTCGATTGCATTTTACATTTGGGGCTAGCACATTATTCAAAGCTAGGGTATTGACTTATTTCGTACCAAATTTAACGTGGAATGGAGACGAGTTTCATCTTTAATGCCAAACATTGATATTAGAGAGAGGTAGAGCAATTCCCCCATTGTGGCGCTTACATTTTTTTCTCATTGAACGTATCCAACAGTAATGTATAAGCACTTAGTTACCTAGGAAGCTTATCTTAGCTTGCCATGGTCTGCTCCTTTATTTTACACTGTAGTTAAGCATGAAGTATATGGAAGCAAAACATCAGAGTTATATAATATGCAATTTTTTTAGCAAAGTTATTAAGCACTCCCACCTCCAACTAACAATGGACCATTCACGCATGTTAATAACTGTATTCTCTCATAAATTGAAGAAGTACAGAGCTAATGAGCATTGTGCGGAGCCAAAGGACCTCACAACGTGTTTAGTTAGATAAGCCTTTTTCTAGTAAACAAAGAAATTAGTTAATCTCACTTTCTGGGAGTGTGGAACCTCGCACTCCTACACAATGGAGGAGCCTTGAAAAGAAATTCTAGACACTTTAAGTTAGTGGAGAGAAAAAGCTGGGAATTTTGTTAAGTTGATTTTTATTGTAATGCATTAATACATTGGCCCATTCGAGTCGTAACCCAATAAACAACAATGGCAGAGATTTTGTTTGCTTGGTTTCGTTGATGATAGAGGTTCTATTGGTTGTGCGTAGTAGAGCCATTCGGTTGGTGGGGTGGTCGAAGGTTCAATCCCAGTGAAACCCATTTTAAACTGATAACATCAAAATAATTCCCATAAATGTGGAAGTGCGGAGGTGTAGGAACTATAGACTTCTCGCACCTCCACAAAAAGTGGAAGAGATGTTTGTTTTTTAACTAGAGTACTAATTCGCCTCAAGTTCAATTTGCAAAAATGGAAGATATGTTTGTTTTTTAACTAGAAAACTAATTCACCTTAAGTTAAATTTATTGTTCCAGGGCATATTAATACAATTACAAGTATCTTGTTTTATAACAAATCAATATTATAATGACGATATCTTATTGTTGCGGGGCAATTTAATACAATGACAAGTATCTTGTTTTATAACAAATCAATGTTATAATGAAAATATCTTGTTATGTCATAAGGCATTCTCTTTTAAATGAATAATTTATGTTCAATCTGGTTGAATTCAGGCTCGCTTGTATTGTTGCTTATTGTTGATGCTTTAAACACTTGCTAGAGTTTTATAACTTAGTTGTTTGAACTCTTGATTTCATGCTCTCTTGAAGATGATCACTTTTCTTGAATGCTTCAATCAACTTTACACTGGCTTGTTTGTTGTAGATGTCGTGCTTTGAACTTTCACACTTGATTTTGACACGCTCGCTTACTTGGTTGTTTGAATGACACGCTCGCTTACTTTGTTGTGTGAATGACACGCTGGCTTGCTTGGTTGTTTGAATGACACGCTCGCTTGCTTTGATTGTTTGAATTATGGTTGCTTTCTAAATGGCTTGCTTGAACTTGCTTCATTGATTACTGACACTTTGTGCTTTTTTTAATGTACTAACTAAATGTGCGGATTTTAAAAAAGTAAGGGTGTCAAACACTATCGAAAATGCACCTAAGAGACAAATGACAAGTTCAATCTTGATGACTCAGTTGAAGACTTGCTTGACTTAATGTATTGACCTTAACAATTCAAATTAGAGTGTCGGTTACAACCGAAAATGCACCCGTACAATTCAATTAAAAAATGTTTATCTACAAATGATATGAAAAGTGTTGATGATGTTGATGTTGTCTTGGCGTGAAATGCTTGATTTTGTAGCGTCCTTAACTTGATTGCTTTGATTACATGATATGAAATGTGCTTGCTTGGAAGATCGTCTTATCAAGTTGATGATGTAACGTTTTCTGCTTGTGTACTTAAGCTTGATTAAGCGTTCTTATACTTAAGCTTGCTTATGTGCATGTAATTGTTTAAATATAATACAAAGAGATTGTTTTGATAATCTGAACACAAGTCATGCACACGCATTTATTACATGAAATGTACCTAAGATCTCCTTATTCAATTTCGGGCAAATCTAGGACACAAGCACCACAAAAAATATTTCTTTTATAAATATTGAAGTACATCAACCTTTCATCTTTTCAACATCTTCGTTGAAATCTCTCAAGCACAAAGTTTGAGAACTCCTTGGAGGCAGATTGTCTTCAAAATCTAGATGTTCAGTGATTCAATCTCTCTTAAAGTAAAATATTATTTTGGATTACAACAACAACTTTCTCTAAAAAAAATTCACTTATCACTCCAAATACAAAAAATCATTTCACCTTATTACTCCAAAATAAAAATAAAAATAAAAAAAATTACATTTAACACTCCTCACTTTATATCTCCCCAGTAAAAAAATTTTAACTCCATTCCCAAAATCTCATACAAAATACACCTTATTACACTTCCAAAATACTTCTATTTAAAACTATTACACCTTATCTCTCCGTCACTTCAAAATACAAGTTACATTAAAAAAATACACACTACCTATCTCTCCTTGAATTTTTAAATCACTTTGAAAAAAGTGAATTAAACTTTTTCTTTAAACATTCACCATAAGTGAATAATGGGAAAATGTGTTTGAATACTATTCACCATATGTATTAAAACGTTTCTAATTTTTTGTTTTTAAACAACCATATGAATGGTTCAAGCTTTTAAAAAAAATAATATGAACGTTGAGAAGTAAATTAATGCAACTTTCCTGGAAAATGTTCGTCCTTCAAACAATTGTTTCCTTGAAAACGATCCAACATTTTACGGCTTCCACCAATCAGCGTGAGGTCAGCTCAG
The DNA here is from genome assembly GCA_000404065.3 of Pinus taeda. NCBI lineage: Eukaryota > Viridiplantae > Streptophyta > Pinopsida > Pinales > Pinaceae > Pinus > Pinus taeda. The sequence continues at coordinate 111,614 of APFE030076449.1, read as the reverse complement.
CGCTTCGCACAACGGTCCAACTTATGAGGTTTCTAAAAGCCTCCTCCCAAGAGGCAGTCTTCAATGAATTTGATTGAGCACCTGGAACACGTCTTGCAACACAAGTTTTTTTGTCAATTTGCACAGACGCTTACTTCTTTGATGGATATGCACTTTAATATCCAGTGGATTCCATTGGGCCTCCTCCTTTGTGATAACTTCTCCACGTCTCTACACCCTTTCCTTTGTCCGAGCGCACTTGCAGAGCTTGGTAACACACTCCAGCTTCACTGGATATGCAGATTATGTCACTCTTTGCCTCACGTTTCATTAATAGCCCAGGGCATTGCTCCAGCAAGCTTGTTGAAGAAATTCCCTTCAGCACCTTCAACCGATTCATTAATTTATCGAAGAAAATCAGTCGGGTGGTCTTGAATAAGTGCGTCAATTAAGGATTCTGTCTGCTCAACTCTTGAAGCATTGGATCAAGTGCTTCGGAACGGCAGCCTGGAGCTCTGCAAGACTTGGATTAGTGCATAACGAAAGCTGGAATCCATCGAAGCAAGTAAGATTTCTTCTATTTTCAGTGTGTATTTTGGGCCGTTTGAGGCTTTGTCTACTGCAACACGCATGGTCCTGGTTGTCTTTCCAGTTAAATTTAAGTGCATAGTCTTCAAGCCTTTCAAAAATGAAATCCTAGAAGGTGGAATTGACGTTGTAATGAAGACGGTTGTTCATGTAACATGTGGACCAATGGCTGAGGTTTTTATACCATCTCAGAAAATGACAGATTTTGAATTTATACCGGGAGAGAATCCTAATTTTTAGAAATAAGCCAAGTTGAAATGTGGATGTAATGAACAAACAGTTATATGAATAATTTTCTAAGTTACCATGTTGGGTAAATGTGAAAACAGGATTATTACTTTATTAATATGGAAATGTTATTTATTTGAAATTATGAATTAAGTGATATTGTAAATAACATTGTGAGGAAAAGTTATTTACTTTCTCTTGCTTAATTAAAAGAAACGGTTGCCAGCAAATAGGGGCAACCCTAACCACTTTTTCCTTACCATAGAAATGGAAAGAGGAAAAGGGGCCTGGGCTGTTAAGGAACAGACAGGGGAAAAGAAAAAGAAAAGCAAGCAAAAAGGAAAAGGGTACTATGTCTGGTGAGGATCAGATGGTACCAGCACTGTTGTGCATCAAACTGCACTGCTGTTAGCGTGCATCATCTTGCGGAAGGCAGTGGCCTGCAAGTGAGCTTGGGGGAGAGAATCAAGTCGAAAAACGACTGATCTCGTGGCTGGGAGGATAACAAGCTCTGTGGGAGTTTCTTCAGTTGAAAAGACAGAGAATCAAAGCAAGCACGGTACAGGTAAGTGAAATGTGTTTATAGTATTAGTGTAGTAATCATTTCTTCCTGGGAAAGAACTACTGATTATCTGTAAAAATAAGACTCTATTGTTAATCTGTAAGATAGAGCTGTATTATGAAATCTGTAGGAGGATAAAATAAACTGATAGGAAAACAAAGAAAAGATGCACAGGGTAATCTATCTATCTTTTCTTTAATAATTTATGACTGTCAGTTTATTCCCCAGTTTAATCGACCAGTAGCCGAATACAAGAACAGAAAGATAATAACTGGAATTTTAACGAATATAAAACAGAAAGAAGAATCACATTGTACCATCATCATTGCATAAATATAGTTGGATGCCATGTAATAAACTGTCATTTTGTCCAGATAATACATCAGAAAACGAATTGTAAATAAGTCAGTGATAAGCAACCAACGTTCGATACATAATAAAGATTCATTCATTAGGGATGGAGCCGAGGGGGTTTGGTTCCCTGGATTCTCAAAGTTCCGGCAATCACCGCAAGGGCATAAGAGACGGGGCATGATATCGCCCAGACCCTTCTCCAAAGGAGGCAGCGGAGTCGGCCGAGACATAAACTATAAAGAATAACCATGACAGGAAACAAATCACCATAACTATTCAAGCACCATGAAAACATATAGTACACCGAGTTTGATAGGACTCTGTCCAGAATGTCATTAACAGGGTTATATATATATATATATACAACATATAAAGCCGAGGAGCAGAGATAGCATCAAATAAATATATCTATGAATAATAGTCGCCCGAAAAACCTGAAGGCGTTCCACGGGACAAACCCTATCACGATAGATAACAATGATATAATTATTTTAGATTACGCACACAGGACCATAGGGCGGTGCGCTCTCAATACATAACAGGAGCATCCTTTTAAAAATTGAAATAAGAACATGCAGCAACGATATCAGGGTAAAGCCTTGTCAGCAATCATATAATGGAACGAACAATTACAGGAGAAGTTCTGTCGAACTGTGCGAACTCAGAAAATAACACTGATAGACAGATACAATATAACAGTCAGGCGATATACTCATATAAAAGTCAATAATACACAGAATAAACCCTTAAGCTCATGTGGATACAGAAACTCGACATACCCAAGTAAATGTACAAACGATGGAAGGTAAAGCCGACTGGCTATTTTCATTACACTTATACAAGTTCAATAACGATGATTCACAGGTCTCTCAAGAGGACTCGAGTTGACCCAAGTACCAAACCCCAATCCTAGTTTTAACCAATAAAAACTACCCAGAACCGGAAATGACAAGATTAAACCCTCAGAAACCAGAGATGCCTTGCCGAGGGCGTCATAGCCCGGTCAAGCGTCAATGAAATTCGGCAAGACTCCTGACAGGAAGAAAAAAAAAACAGCATTCAGACCTAGTTCATGCTTAATGAAAACTGCAACTCAGAGGTTGGGTGTATCTTACCTGGTAAGCGGAGAAATCATACTCCTGAAACCTCCACCGCCAAGTCCTCGCCTCCGGTACCCTGGCAAGGTCATAGCACATAAACTGATTAAAAATAGTTAATAAATAATCAAACTAAATGAAAGTCATGTCTCTGTTGCAAGGAGAAGCATCACCATTACCAGAGAAGAGCTCGGACAGTTTGAACCAGAAAGTTGGTTGTAACGATTTCGACGATGGCGGGATGCAAACCAGCGTAGTTGAAGGTAGTAGTTCATAGAACAGAGAACTGAATAAAGGATACCATAAGCAAGCGCAGAGGCAACCCGCGGCGGGAGGCGCTGCCTCGCCAAGACTATGCAAATGCCAATGAAACCCTAAACCCTTCCCTTTTGAACCGAAGCCTGTGATTATCACCGTCGATTTCCAAGGGACAATCCTGAGCGTTCATACAGGATAGGATCCCGAGGGTTCCCGGGCTAAGTCATGACAATTAATTCCATCAGCTACCCTGTTATCAATTCCAAGGACCGTATCAGTGGAAGCGCGTGGAGCGACCAGCTGTCCGTCTGGACAAAGAAGCATCACACAGGTGAGCAACCCAATTCATTGCCCAGTATTAAATACAAATTCCAGGTGAAGCGAACGTGGTAAGATGACATGCCTCCAGTGCCAACTCATGGCTCTCACACATGAGATCATCGATTATAAATATAGGTGTATATTAACTCGAATCTTAATATAACATAGTAACCTTAATATGGAAGTTGTGACCTTATAATCGTACGTAGATTATGTCAATAAATATCAGGGTTAACAGCATGGTAAATAAAAAAAAAAAATTATATATGAGGTTAGTGACATATGGTATCAGATCCCAGCTACGACACTGTGGCCTCTGGGCAGAACAGCAATGACAAAATAAGGACACTGTATTAAATAACTAATGAAGGTCATTACCAATAATACTCATGAATGTTTCCTTCTATTGCTGGATGAGGTACAGGTTTCAGATTTGAAGATGAAGACATGAGGAGAGCGGATAACACAGCACGACGACCTGTAATGGGACAAGGTGTACCCGGTCCAGAGAATAACCCAGAACTCTAGGTGCAACTTGGGGAGGAAGCCAGAGTTACGAATCAAACAATTTTGGAAACAGTGCAAGAACTGAAGAATGAGATGGCTCGACTTCGGGAAGACAATACTCGGTTGGCAATGGAACAAGAAAGAATCTTAAAGAGTTTGTCTGATAAACAAAATCAAGTACCAGCTAATCCCAGTGCAGAACAGCAAAGGATGTCTGAAGAACAGAACCATCACATACCCCCCGAAGGATCGGAGGAACTGGAAGAACGCTCCGATAATGTATTTGACCAGCAAACCTCAAAAAGGCAGAAGGTAGAATTACAAGGGGAATTTCGCAAAATCAAACCACCACATTTTGATGGGGAACAAGAGGAAGCGGCGGAAGCCTGGATCATTAATATGAACAAGTACTTCCAGCTTTATGAATATGATAACAACCTTAAGGCGCGATTGGCTATTTTTCAATTACAAGGAAAGGCTACCTTATGGTGGGAGGAGGTAAAAATAGTAAAGGGGGTCACTGAACAAAATATTACATGGGACAATTTTTAGAGATTCTTTAAGGAGCGATATTTGACAGAACGCTTCTATGATGAAAAGGCAAAGGAGTTCCATGATTTGCGGTTAGGACAGCAGACTATGGACGAATTCATCACTCGCTTTACATCCTTACTCCGTTATGTACCATACATAAGGGAAGAAAAGGCAAAGGTCCAACGATTTGTTAGCAGTTTGCCACCCTATATGCGAGAGAGGATTGAATTTGATAATCCAAAATCAATGGATGAAGTGATCCGCAAAGCTAGAATTTGTTATCAGCAAAGTAAACAGAAAGGAGAAATTACTAACAGAAAATGGAATGAGAAAAGAGGATTCAAGACTGGGGTAAACAGCAAAGGAAGTCGAGGCAATGGCAGTAAGGGAAATGGCAAAGGAGCAAGCAGCAGATTTGCACCAAGAACTGCATTTAAGTCAAGAAATACAAATGAGTCCAAGGTCAGCGAACAGCAACCTAAGTGGGACAATGACGGCACAGCAAGACCCCCGGTACAGTGCTGGGGTTGTGGAGGACCTCATTACATTAAAAACTGTCCACAGCGAAAAAGAACTGAACAATTATCCCAAATCCATGAAGCGTCAACAGTGGGCGAGGTTGGTCGCAGTATACCTCGAATTAACGCAGCTTTGGAAGACCGTCAAGCGGAATACCAGCCAACAATGGTCGAGTTCGAAGGTAAAATTTCAAACCTTGCCATATCTGTTTTAATTGACCCTGGGGCTACGTTAATTTATGTGAGTCCAAAGATAGTCGAACGTTGTAATTTACAATCTGTCAAATTTAAAAATCCTTGGTTAGTGCAACTAGCTACTGGAGCCAAGCGACGGGTAACAGCCAAAATCAGCGATTGCTCATTTACCATAGCAGAGCAGCCAGTGACAGCTGATCTGAATGTACTCCCTCTTGGATCCTATGATATTCTAATCGGCATGGACTGGTTAGAAAAACACTGGTCATTACTTGATTGCAAAACTAAAGTCATTTACTATCGAGATCAGCAAGGAAATAGGAAGGAAATGCAAGGAATTAAACAACCAGTGCAAGTCCGTCCGATAACTGCCAACCAACTAATGAAATGCATACGAAAGGGGTGCCAGGTTTACGCTATCCAAGTGGGATATGCAGATTCCAAGGATAAATCAGATTCCTTGAATGATATTCCTATAATACAGGAATTTACAGATGTATTTCCAGAGGAAATTCCCGGATTACCACCACGAAGGAATATAGATTTTACCATTGAACTGGTGCCCGGGGCTGCACCAGTATCAAGAGCACCCTACAGAATGAGTACACCGGAGCTGACTGAACTGAAAATGCAGCTGCAAGAGTTATTAGATAAGGAGTACATTCGCCCTAGCGTATCTCCATGGGGAGCTCCAGTTTTATTTGTCAAGAAAAAGGATGGTACCCTCCGGATGTGTATCGACTACAGACAATTGAACAAGTTAACCATAAAAAATAAGTATCCCTTACCCCGGATCGATGAACTGTTCGACCAAGTGAAGGGCGCGACAGTGTTCTCCAAGATCGATTTGCGATCTGGATATCATCAAATCCGAATTAAAGATGAGGACATCGCTAAAATAGCTTTTAGAACGAGGTATGGACATTATGAATTCGTGGTTTTGCCGTTTGGGTTAACCAACGCCCCTGCAACTTTCATGTGTTTAATGAACGGCATTTTTCATCCATACTTGGATCGATTTGTGCTAATATTTATTGATGACATATTAATATATTCACGCACAATCGAAGAACATCATGAACATCTCCGAATGGTACTACAGACCCTTCGAGAACATCAATTGTATGCAAAATTTAGTAAATGTGATTTCTTTAAGGAGGAAATCCAATATTTGGGTCACGTGATCACGAAGAATGGAATTGTTGTGGATCCAGAAAAGATAAAGGCCATAATGGACTGGCCTGTACCAAAAGACGTAGCAGATGTCCGATCTTTTATGGGATTGGCTGGGTATTACAGGAGATTCGTGGAAGGCTTCTCGAAAGTAGCTTTTCCCATTACCTCATTACAGAAGAAAGGGAGAGCATTCCATTGGACCCCAAATTGCCAGAAAAGCTTTGAACAATTAAAACATCTACTCACTACAGCACCAATTTTAAGTATAGCAGATCCTCATAAAGATTATGTGGTCTGCACAGATGCCAGTAAGGAAGGATTAGGAGGAGTCTTAATGCAAGAAGGAAGGGTAATTGCATATGAATCACGAAAATTAAAAGAGCATGAACAGAAATATTCTGCCTATGACTTGGAGCTAGCTGCTGTTATACATGCTCTAAAGATGTGGCGGCATTATCTTATGGGCAGAAAAATTTTACTGCTCACCGACCACCATAGTTTGACTAGCTATTTCAGCCAGCCTACTTTAAATGCTAGACAAGCACGGTGGATGGATTTTTTGAGTGGTTTCGATTTCGATATAAAACATTTGCAAGGAAAAGCAAATAGAGTAGCAGACGCTTTGAGCAGGAAAGTGCAAAGTTTGTATGAAGTTTCCATTTCTGGATGGGAAAACCCCTTTTTAGACATAATAAAGGAAATTTCAGAACAAGATAAAGAATATCAGCAGTTAAAACAGCAAATACAGCAAGCTGCTGAAAGGGACAGCCAACAAGAATATGCGACAGATGATGCGGGGATTGTCTACTTCAAGCAAAGAATATACGTGCCCAATCAAAGCAAAATAAAAAATCTGATTATGGATGAGTTCCACATCAGCCATTATGCTGGTCACCCGGGTTATCAAAAGATGATAACCGCAATCCGGAAGGAATATTTTTGGCCAGGAATGAAAAAGGACATTGTGGAATACTTGGCACGATGCTTAGAATGTCAGCAAATTAAAGCTGAACATCAGCATCCAGCAGGACTGTTGCAGCCCTTGCCTATCCCAGAATGGAAGTGGGAAATCATCTCCATGGATTTTATTACGGGATTACCTAGAACAAAGAAAAACAATGATTCCATTATGGTAGTAGTGGACAAATTGAGTAAGGCTGCACATTTCATTCCAGTGCAATCTACTTACAGGGCTGCACAAATCGCTCACGTTTTTATGCAGAATATATTCAGGTTGCATGGCCTTCCAAAAACAATAATATCTGATCGGGATGTGAAATTCACATCAGTTTTCTGGAAGACATTGTTTGCCGATTTAGGTACTCAGCTAAATTTTAGCACAGCATACCATCCACAAACTGATGGACAGACGGAGCGAGTGAATCAAGTGGTAGAGGACATGCTAAGGGCTTATGTTATGCAACAACCCACACGATGGGAAGAATATTTACATTTGGTTGAATTCGCATATAATAATGGTTATCACACTTCAACTCAAATGAGCCCCTTCGAGGTTATGTATGGCCGAAAATGCCGTACCCCCTCCAGCTGGGGAGGACCTGAAGATAAATTAAGTCTAAGACCTGACATGCTTAAAGAAATGGAGGACATGGTAAAAAGAGTACGTGTTAATCTGAAGGCGGCTCAGGATAGACAAAAAAATTTTGCTGATCGGAAAAGGAGATTTAAGGAGTATCAGGTTGGGGATCATGTGTATATTCGAATTTAGGCCAAAAGAAGTACCCTGCAATGGGCTGGTTGCGCTAAATTGGCACCTAGATATTGTGGACCCTTTCAGATACTAGCAAGGATCGGACCAGTGGCTTACCAGCTGGCCTTGCCAAGTCACATTCGGGTCCATAACGTATTCCATGTTTCAGCCCTAAAGAAGTATGTGTATGACCCTAAGCATGTAATCCGATGGCAGGATATACAGGTGGGGTTACTGTTATAATTAAGATTCAAGCAAGAATCCTATTCGGAAGAAAAACTAACTTAGAAATTGTGTAATGCAGGTCGAACCGGAAGGAGAAGTGCTGGTCGAACCGCTGAGCATCCTCGACCAGAGAGAAGTGCAGCTACGGAAACGAGTTATTACCCAAGTTAAGGTACAATGGCGGCATTTTGGCCCCGAGGAGGCCACTTGGGAAGACCAGGAATTGATGAAGAAAACATATCCAGACCTGTTCATGACTATAAGACACCGAGACGGTGTCCAATCTCAGGGGGAGGAGATGTAATGAGCAAACAGTTATATGAATAATTTTCTAAGTTACCATGTTGGGTAAATGTGAAAACAGGATTATTACTTTATTAATATGGAAATGTCATTTATTTGAAATTATGAATTAAGTGATATTGTAAATAACATTGTGAGGAAAAGTTATTTACTTCCTCTTGCTTAATTAAAAGAAACGGTTGCCAGCAAATAGGGGCAACCCTAACCACTTTTTCCTTGCCATAGAAATGGAAAGAGGAAAAGGGACCTGGGCTGTTAAGGAACAGACAGGGGAAAAGAAAAAGAAAAGCAAGCAAAAAGGAAAAGGGTACTATGTCTGGTGAGGATCAGATGGTACCAGCACTGTTGTGCATCAAACTGCACTGCTGTTAGCGTGCATCATCTTGCGGAAGGCAGTGGCCTGCAAGTGAGCTTGGGGGAGAGAATCAAGTCGAAAAACGACTGATCTCGTGGTTGGGAGGATAACAAGCTCTGTGGGAGTTTCTTCAGTTGAAAAGACAGAGAATCAAAGCAAGCACGGTACAGGTAAGTGAAATGTGTTTATAGTATTAGTGTAGTAATCATTTCTTCCTGGGAAAGAACTACTTATTATATGTAAAAATAAGACTCTATTGTTAATCTGTAAGATAGAGCTGTATTATGAAATCTGTAGGAGGATAAAATAAACTGATAGGAAAACAAAGAAAAGATGCACAGGGTAATCTATCTATCTTTTCTTTAATAATTTATGACTGTCAGTTTATTCCCCAGTTTAATCGACCAGTAGCCGAATACAAGACCAGAAAGATAATAACTGGAATTTTAACGAATATAAAACAGAAAGAAGAATCACACTGTACCATCATCATTGCATAAATATAGTTGGATGCCATGTAATAAACTGTCATTTTGTCCAGATAATACATCAGAAAACGAATTGTAAATAAGTCAGTGATAAGCAACCAACGTTCGATACATAATAAAGATTCATTCATTAGGGATGGAGCCGAGGGGGTTTGGTTCCCTGGATTCTCAAAGTTCCGGCAATCACCGCAAGGGCATAAGAGACGGGGCATGATATCGCCCAGACCCTTCTCCAAAGGAGGCAGCGGAGTCGGCCGAGACATAAACTATAAAGAATAACCATGACAGGAAACAAATCACCATAACTATTCAAGCACCATGAAAACATATAGTACACCGAGTTTGATAGGACTCTGTCCAGAATGTCATTAACAGGGTTATATATATATATATATACAACATATAAAGCCGAGGAGCAGAGATAGCATCAAATAAATATATCTATGAATAATAGTCGCCCGAAAAACCTGAAGGCGTTCCACGGGACAAACCCTATCACGATAGATAACAATGATATAATTATTTTAGATTACGCACACAGGACCATAGGGCGGTGCGCTCTCAATACATAACAGGAGCATCCTTTTAAAAATTGAAATAAGAACATGCAGCAACGATATCAGGGTAAAGCCTTGTCAGCAATCATATAATGGAACGAACAATTACAGGAGAAGTTCTGTCGAACTGTGCGAACTCAGAAAATAACACTGATAGACAGATACAATATAACAGTCAGGCGATATACTCATATAAAAGTCAATAATACACAGAATAAACCCTTAAGCTCATGTGGATACAGAAACTCGACATACCCAAGTAAATGTACAAACGATGGAAGGTAAAGCCGACTGGCTATTTTCATTACACTTATACAAGTTCAATAACGATGATTCACAGGTCTCTCAAGAGGACTCGAGTTGACCCAAGTACCAAACCCCAATCCTAGTTTTAACCAATAAAAACTACCCAGAACCGGAAATGACAAGATTAAACCCTCAGAAACCAGAGATGCCTTGCCGAGGGCGTCATAGCCCGGTCAAGCGTCAATGAAATTCGGCAAGACTCCTGACAGGAAGAAAAAAAAAAACAACATTCAGACCGAGTTCATGCTTAATGAAAACTGCAACTCAGAGGTTGGGTGTATCTTACCTGGTAAGCGGAGAAATCATACTCCTGAAACCTCCATCGCCAAGTCCTCGCCTCCGGTACCCTGGCAAGGTCATAGCACATAAACTGATTAAAAATAGTTAATAAATAATCAAACTAAATGAAAGTCATGTCTCTGTTGCAAGGAGAAGCATCACCGTTACCTGAGAAGAGCTCGGACAGTTTGAACCAGAAAGTTGGCTGTAACGATTTCGACGATGGCGGGATGCAAACCAGCGTAGTTGAAGGTAGTAGTTCATAGAACAGAGAACTGAATAAAGGATACCATAAGCAAGCGCAGAGGCAACCCGCGGCGGGAGGCGCTGCCTCGCCAAGACTATGCAAATGCCAATGAAACCCTAAACCCTTCCCTTTTGAACCGAAGCCTGTGATTTATCACCGTCGATTTCCAAGGGACAATCCTGAGCGTTCATACAGGATAGGATCCCGAGGGTTCCCGGGCTAAGTCATGACAATTAATTCCATCAGCTAACCTGTTATCAATTCCAAGGACCGTATCAGTGGAAGCGCGTGGAGCGACCAGCGGTCCGTTCGGACAGAGAAGCATCACACAGGTGAGCAACCCAATTCATTGCCCAGTATTAAATACAAATTCCAGGTGAAGCGGACATGGTAAGATGACGTGCCTCCAGTGCCAACTCATGGCTCTCACACATGAGATCATTGATTATAAATATAGGTGTATATTAACTCGAATCTTAATATAACATAGTAACCTTAATATGGAAGTTGTGACCTTATAATCGTACGTAGATTATGTCAATAAATATCAGGGTTAACAGCATGGTAAATAAAAAAAAAATTATATATGAGGTTAGTGACATATGGTATCAGAGCCCAGCTACGACACTGTGGCCTCTGGGCAGAACAGCAATGACAAAATAAGGACACTGTATTAAATAACTAATGAAGGTCATTACCAATAATACTCATGAATGTTTCCTTCTATTGCTGGATGAGGTACAGGTTTCAGATTTGAAGATGAAGACATGAGGAGAGCAGATAACACAGCACGACGACCTGTAATGGGACAAGGTGTACCCGGTCCAGAGAATAACCCAAAACTCTAGGTGCAACTTGGGGAGGAAGCCAGAGTTACGAATCAAGCAATTTTGGAAACAGTGCAAGAATTGAAGAATGAGATGGCTCGACTTCGGGAAGACAATACTCCGTTGGCAATGGAACAAGAAAGAATCTTAAAGAGTTTGTCTGATAAACAAAATCAAGTACCAGCTAATCCCAGTGCAGAACAGCAAAGGATGTCTGAAGAACAGAACCATCACATACCCCCTGAAGGATCGGAGGAACTGGAAGAACGCTCCGATAATGTATTTGACCAGCAAACCTCAAAAAGGCAGAAGGTAGAATTACAAGGGGAATTTCGCAAAATCAAACCGCCACATTTTGATGGGGAACAAGAGGAAGCGGCGGAAGCCTGGATCATTAATATGAACAAGTACTTCCAGCTTTATGAATATGATAACAACCTTAAGGCGCGATTGGTTATTTTTCAATTACAAGGAAAGGCTACCTTATGGTGGGAGGAGGTAAAAATAGTAAAGGGGGTCACTGAACAAAATATTACATGGGACAATTTTCAGAGATTCTTTAAGGAGCGATATTTGACAGAACGCTTCTATGATGAAAAGGCAAAGGAGTTCCATGATTTGCGGTTAGGACAGCAGACTATGGACGAATTCATCACTCGCTTTACATCCTTACTCCGTTATGTACCATACATAAGGGAAGAAAAGGCAAAGATCCAACGATTTGTTAGCAGTTTGCCACCCTATATGCGAGAGAGGATTGAATTTGATAATCCAAAATCAATGGATGAAGTGATCCGCAAAGCTAGAATTTGTTATCAGCAAAGTAAACAGAAAGGAGAAATTACTAACAGAAAATGGAATGAGAAAAGAGGATTCAAGACTGGGGTAAACAGCAAAGGAAGTCGAGGCAATGGCAGTAAGGGAAATGGCAAAGGAGCAAGCAGCAGATTTGCACCAAGAACTGCATTTAAGTCAAGAAATACAAATGAGTCCAAGGTCAGCGAACAGCAACCTAAGTGGGACAATGACGGCACAGCAAGACCCCCGGTACAGTGCTGGGGTTGTGGATGACCTCATTACATTAAAAACTGTCCACAGCGAAAAGGAACTGAACAATTATCCGAAATCCATGAAGCGTCAACAGTGGGCGAGGTTGGTCGTAGTATACCCCGAATTAACGCAGCTTTGGAAGACCGTCAAGCGGAATACCAGCCAACAATGGTCGAGTTCGAAGGTAAAATTTCAAACCTTGCCATATCTGTTTTAATTGACCCTGGCGCTACGTTAAGCTATGTGAGTCCAAAGATAGTCGAACGTTGTAATTTAGAATCTGTCAAATTTAAAAATCCTTGGTTAGTGCAACTAGCTACTGGAGCCAAGCGACGGGTAACAGCCAAAATCAGCGATTGCTCATTTACCATAGCAGAGCAGCCAGTGACAGCTGATCTGAATGTACTCCCTCTTGGATCCTATGATATTCTAATCGGCATGGACTGGTTAGAAAAACACTGGTCATTAGTTGATTGCAAAACTAAAGTCATTTACTATCGAGACCAGCAAGGAAACAGGAAGGAAATGCAAGGAATTAAACAACCAGTGCAAGTCCGTTCGATAACTGCCAACCAACTAATGAAATGCATACGAAAGGGGTGCCAGGTTTACGCTATCCAAGTGGGATATGCAGATTCCAAGGATAAATCAGCTTCCTTGAATGATATTCCTATAATACAGGAATTTACAGATGTATTTCCAGAGGAAATTCCCGGATTACCACCACGAAGGAATATAGATTTTACCATTGAACTGGTGCCCGGGGCTGCACCAGTATCAAGAGCACCCTACAGAATGAGTACACCGGAGCTGACTGAACTGAAAATGCAACTGCAAGAGTTATTAGATAAGGAGTACATTCGCCCTAGCGTATCTCCATGGGGAGCTCCAGTTTTATTTGTCAAGAAAAAGGATGGTACCCTCCGGATGTGTATCGACTACAGACAATTAAACAAGTTAACCATAAAAAATAAGTATCCCTTACCCCGGATCGATGAACTGTTCGACCAAGTGAAGGGCGCGACAGTGTTCTCCAAGATCGATTTGCGATCTGGATATCATCAAATCCGAATTAAAGATGAGGACATCGCTAAAACAGCTTTTAGAACGAGGTATGGACATTATGAATTCGTGGTTTTTCCGTTTGGGTTAACCAACGCCCCTGCAACTTTCATGTGTTTAATGAACGGCATTTTTCATCCATACTTGGATCGATTTGTGCTAATATTTATTGATGACATATTAATATATTCACGCACAATCGAAGAACATCATGAACATCTCCGAATGGTACTACAGACCCTTCGAGAACATCAATTGTATGCAAAATTTAGTAAATGTGATTTCTTTAAGGAGGAAATCCAATATTTGGGTCACGTGATCACGAAGAATGGAATTGCTGTGGATCCAGAAAAGATAAAGGCCATAATGGACTGGCCTGTACCAAAAGACGTAGCAGATGTCCGATCTTTTATGGGATTGGCTGGGTATTACAGGGGATTCGTGGAAGGCTTCTCGAAAGTAGCTTTTCCCATTACCTCATTACAGAAGAAAGGGAGAGCATTCCATTGGACCCCAAATTGCCAGAAAAGCTTTGAACAATTAAAACATCTACTCACTACAGCACCAATTTTAAGTATAGCAGATCCTCATAAAGATTATGTGGTCTGCACAGATGCCAGTAAGGAAGGATTGGGAGGAGTCTTAATGCAAGAAGGAAGGGTAATTGCATATGAATCACGAAAATTAAAAGAGCATGAACAGAAATATTCTGCCTATGACTTGGAGCTAGCTGCTGTTATACATGCTCTAAAGATGTGGCGGCATTATCTTATGGGCAGAAAAATTTTACTGCTCACCGACCACCATAGTTTGACTAGCTATTTCAGCCAGCCTACTTTAAATGCTAGACAAGCACGGTGGATGGATTTTTTGAGTGGTTTCGATTTCGATATAAAACATTTGCAAGGAAAAGCAAATAGAGTAGCAGACGCTTTGAGCAGGAAAGTGCAAATTTTGTATGAAGTTTCCATTTCTGGATGGGAAAACCCCTTTTTAGACATAATAAAGGAAATTTCAGAACAAGATACAGAATATCAGTAGTTAAAACAGCAAATACAGCAAGCTGCTGAAAGGGACAGCCAACAAGAATATGCGACAGATGATGCGGGGATTGTCTACTTCAAGCAAAGAATATACGTGCCTAATCAAAGCAAAATTAAAAATCTGATTATGGATGAGTTCCACATCAGCCATTATGCTGGTCACCCGGGTTATCAAAAGATGATAACCGCAATCCGGAAGGAATATTTTTGGCCAGGAATGAAAAAGGACATTGTGGAATACTTGGCACGATGCTTAGAATGTCAGCAAATTAAAGTTGAACATCAGCATCCAGCAAGACTGTTGCAGCCCTTGCCTATCCCAGAATGGAAGTGGGAAATCATCTCCATGGATTTTATTACGGGATTACCTAGAACAAAGAAAAACAATGATTCCATTATGGTAGTAGTGGACAAATTGAGTAAGGCTGCACATTTCATTCCAGTGCAATCTACTTACAGGGCTGCACAAATCGCTCACGTTTTTATGCAGAATATATTCAGGTTGCATGGCCTTCCAAAAACAATAATATCTTATCATGATGTGAAATTCACATCAGTTTTCTGGAAGACATTGTTTGCCGATTTAGGTACTCAGCTGAATTTTAGCACAGCATACCATCCACAAACTGATGGACAGACGGATCGAGTGAATCAAGTGGTAGAGGACATGCTAAGGGCTTATGTTATGCAACAACCCACACGATGGGAAGAATATTTACATTTGGTTGAATTCGCATATAATAATGGTTATCACACTTCAACTCAAATGAGCCCCTTCGAGGTTATGTATGGCCGAAAATGCCGTACCCCCTCCAACTGGGGAGGACCTGAAGATAAATTAAGTCTAGGACCTGACATGCTTAAAGAAATGGAGGACATGGTAAAAAGAGTACGTGCTAATCTGAAGGCGGCTCAGGATAGACAAAAAAATTTTGCTGATCGGAAAAGGAGATTTAAGGAGTATCAGGTTGGGAATCATGTGTATATTCGAATTCAGGCTAAAAGAAGTACCCTGCAATGGGCTGGTTGCGCTAAATTGGCACCTAGATATTGTGGACCCTTTCAGATACTAGCAAGGATCGGACCAGTGGCTTACCAGCTGGCCTTGCCAAGTCACATTCGGGTCCATAACGTATTCCATGTTTCAGTCCTAAAGAAGTATGTGTATGACCCTAAGCATGTAATCCGATGGTAAGATATACAGGTCGAACCGGAAGGAGAAGTGCTGGTCGAACCGCTGAGCATCCTCGACCAGAGAGAAGTGCAGCTGCGGAAACGAGTTATTACCCAAGTTAAGGTACAATGGCGACATTTCTTCCCCGAGGAGGCCACTTGGGAAGACCAGGAATTGATGAAGAAAACATATCCAGACCTGTTCATGACTATAAGACACCGAGACGGTGTCCAATCTCAGGGGGAGGAGATGTAATGACCAAACAGTTATATGAATAATTTTCTAAGTT
>APFE030076449.1:73752-95371 GCA_000404065.3 Pinus taeda | reverse complement strand
TCTCCATGGATTTTATTACGGGATTACCTAGAACAAAGAAAAACAATGATTCCATTATGGTAGTAGTGGACAAATTGAGTAAGGCTGCACATTTCATTCCAGTGCAATCTACTTACAGGGCTGCACAAATCGCTCACGTTTTTATGCAGAATATATTCAGGTTGCATGGCCTTCCAAAAACAATAATATCTGATCGGGATGTGAAATTCACATCAGTTTTCTGGAAGACATTGTTTGCCGATTTAGGTACTCAGCTAAATTTTAGCACAGCATACCATCCACAAACTGATGGACAGACGGAGCGAGTGAATCAAGTGGTAGAGGACATGCTAAGGGCTTATGTTATGCAACAACCCACACGATGGGAAGAATATTTACATTTGGTTGAATTCGCATATAATAATGGTTATCACACTTCAACTCAAATGAGCCCCTTCGAGGTTATGTATGGCCGAAAATGCCGTACCCCCTCCAGCTGGGGAGGACCTGAAGATAAATTAAGTCTAAGACCTGACATGCTTAAAGAAATGGAGGACATGGTAAAAAGAGTACGTGTTAATCTGAAGGCGGCTCAGGATAGACAAAAAAATTTTGCTGATCGGAAAAGGAGATTTAAGGAGTATCAGGTTGGGGATCATGTGTATATTCGAATTTAGGCCAAAAGAAGTACCCTGCAATGGGCTGGTTGCGCTAAATTGGCACCTAGATATTGTGGACCCTTTCAGATACTAGCAAGGATCGGACCAGTGGCTTACCAGCTGGCCTTGCCAAGTCACATTCGGGTCCATAACGTATTCCATGTTTCAGCCCTAAAGAAGTATGTGTATGACCCTAAGCATGTAATCCGATGGCAGGATATACAGGTGGGGTTACTGTTATAATTAAGATTCAAGCAAGAATCCTATTCGGAAGAAAAACTAACTTAGAAATTGTGTAATGCAGGTCGAACCGGAAGGAGAAGTGCTGGTCGAACCGCTGAGCATCCTCGACCAGAGAGAAGTGCAGCTACGGAAACGAGTTATTACCCAAGTTAAGGTACAATGGCGGCATTTTGGCCCCGAGGAGGCCACTTGGGAAGACCAGGAATTGATGAAGAAAACATATCCAGACCTGTTCATGACTATAAGACACCGAGACGGTGTCCAATCTCAGGGGGAGGAGATGTAATGAGCAAACAGTTATATGAATAATTTTCTAAGTTACCATGTTGGGTAAATGTGAAAACAGGATTATTACTTTATTAATATGGAAATGTCATTTATTTGAAATTATGAATTAAGTGATATTGTAAATAACATTGTGAGGAAAAGTTATTTACTTCCTCTTGCTTAATTAAAAGAAACGGTTGCCAGCAAATAGGGGCAACCCTAACCACTTTTTCCTTGCCATAGAAATGGAAAGAGGAAAAGGGACCTGGGCTGTTAAGGAACAGACAGGGGAAAAGAAAAAGAAAAGCAAGCAAAAAGGAAAAGGGTACTATGTCTGGTGAGGATCAGATGGTACCAGCACTGTTGTGCATCAAACTGCACTGCTGTTAGCGTGCATCATCTTGCGGAAGGCAGTGGCCTGCAAGTGAGCTTGGGGGAGAGAATCAAGTCGAAAAACGACTGATCTCGTGGTTGGGAGGATAACAAGCTCTGTGGGAGTTTCTTCAGTTGAAAAGACAGAGAATCAAAGCAAGCACGGTACAGGTAAGTGAAATGTGTTTATAGTATTAGTGTAGTAATCATTTCTTCCTGGGAAAGAACTACTTATTATATGTAAAAATAAGACTCTATTGTTAATCTGTAAGATAGAGCTGTATTATGAAATCTGTAGGAGGATAAAATAAACTGATAGGAAAACAAAGAAAAGATGCACAGGGTAATCTATCTATCTTTTCTTTAATAATTTATGACTGTCAGTTTATTCCCCAGTTTAATCGACCAGTAGCCGAATACAAGACCAGAAAGATAATAACTGGAATTTTAACGAATATAAAACAGAAAGAAGAATCACACTGTACCATCATCATTGCATAAATATAGTTGGATGCCATGTAATAAACTGTCATTTTGTCCAGATAATACATCAGAAAACGAATTGTAAATAAGTCAGTGATAAGCAACCAACGTTCGATACATAATAAAGATTCATTCATTAGGGATGGAGCCGAGGGGGTTTGGTTCCCTGGATTCTCAAAGTTCCGGCAATCACCGCAAGGGCATAAGAGACGGGGCATGATATCGCCCAGACCCTTCTCCAAAGGAGGCAGCGGAGTCGGCCGAGACATAAACTATAAAGAATAACCATGACAGGAAACAAATCACCATAACTATTCAAGCACCATGAAAACATATAGTACACCGAGTTTGATAGGACTCTGTCCAGAATGTCATTAACAGGGTTATATATATATATATATACAACATATAAAGCCGAGGAGCAGAGATAGCATCAAATAAATATATCTATGAATAATAGTCGCCCGAAAAACCTGAAGGCGTTCCACGGGACAAACCCTATCACGATAGATAACAATGATATAATTATTTTAGATTACGCACACAGGACCATAGGGCGGTGCGCTCTCAATACATAACAGGAGCATCCTTTTAAAAATTGAAATAAGAACATGCAGCAACGATATCAGGGTAAAGCCTTGTCAGCAATCATATAATGGAACGAACAATTACAGGAGAAGTTCTGTCGAACTGTGCGAACTCAGAAAATAACACTGATAGACAGATACAATATAACAGTCAGGCGATATACTCATATAAAAGTCAATAATACACAGAATAAACCCTTAAGCTCATGTGGATACAGAAACTCGACATACCCAAGTAAATGTACAAACGATGGAAGGTAAAGCCGACTGGCTATTTTCATTACACTTATACAAGTTCAATAACGATGATTCACAGGTCTCTCAAGAGGACTCGAGTTGACCCAAGTACCAAACCCCAATCCTAGTTTTAACCAATAAAAACTACCCAGAACCGGAAATGACAAGATTAAACCCTCAGAAACCAGAGATGCCTTGCCGAGGGCGTCATAGCCCGGTCAAGCGTCAATGAAATTCGGCAAGACTCCTGACAGGAAGAAAAAAAAAAACAACATTCAGACCGAGTTCATGCTTAATGAAAACTGCAACTCAGAGGTTGGGTGTATCTTACCTGGTAAGCGGAGAAATCATACTCCTGAAACCTCCATCGCCAAGTCCTCGCCTCCGGTACCCTGGCAAGGTCATAGCACATAAACTGATTAAAAATAGTTAATAAATAATCAAACTAAATGAAAGTCATGTCTCTGTTGCAAGGAGAAGCATCACCGTTACCTGAGAAGAGCTCGGACAGTTTGAACCAGAAAGTTGGCTGTAACGATTTCGACGATGGCGGGATGCAAACCAGCGTAGTTGAAGGTAGTAGTTCATAGAACAGAGAACTGAATAAAGGATACCATAAGCAAGCGCAGAGGCAACCCGCGGCGGGAGGCGCTGCCTCGCCAAGACTATGCAAATGCCAATGAAACCCTAAACCCTTCCCTTTTGAACCGAAGCCTGTGATTTATCACCGTCGATTTCCAAGGGACAATCCTGAGCGTTCATACAGGATAGGATCCCGAGGGTTCCCGGGCTAAGTCATGACAATTAATTCCATCAGCTAACCTGTTATCAATTCCAAGGACCGTATCAGTGGAAGCGCGTGGAGCGACCAGCGGTCCGTTCGGACAGAGAAGCATCACACAGGTGAGCAACCCAATTCATTGCCCAGTATTAAATACAAATTCCAGGTGAAGCGGACATGGTAAGATGACGTGCCTCCAGTGCCAACTCATGGCTCTCACACATGAGATCATTGATTATAAATATAGGTGTATATTAACTCGAATCTTAATATAACATAGTAACCTTAATATGGAAGTTGTGACCTTATAATCGTACGTAGATTATGTCAATAAATATCAGGGTTAACAGCATGGTAAATAAAAAAAAAATTATATATGAGGTTAGTGACATATGGTATCAGAGCCCAGCTACGACACTGTGGCCTCTGGGCAGAACAGCAATGACAAAATAAGGACACTGTATTAAATAACTAATGAAGGTCATTACCAATAATACTCATGAATGTTTCCTTCTATTGCTGGATGAGGTACAGGTTTCAGATTTGAAGATGAAGACATGAGGAGAGCAGATAACACAGCACGACGACCTGTAATGGGACAAGGTGTACCCGGTCCAGAGAATAACCCAAAACTCTAGGTGCAACTTGGGGAGGAAGCCAGAGTTACGAATCAAGCAATTTTGGAAACAGTGCAAGAATTGAAGAATGAGATGGCTCGACTTCGGGAAGACAATACTCCGTTGGCAATGGAACAAGAAAGAATCTTAAAGAGTTTGTCTGATAAACAAAATCAAGTACCAGCTAATCCCAGTGCAGAACAGCAAAGGATGTCTGAAGAACAGAACCATCACATACCCCCTGAAGGATCGGAGGAACTGGAAGAACGCTCCGATAATGTATTTGACCAGCAAACCTCAAAAAGGCAGAAGGTAGAATTACAAGGGGAATTTCGCAAAATCAAACCGCCACATTTTGATGGGGAACAAGAGGAAGCGGCGGAAGCCTGGATCATTAATATGAACAAGTACTTCCAGCTTTATGAATATGATAACAACCTTAAGGCGCGATTGGTTATTTTTCAATTACAAGGAAAGGCTACCTTATGGTGGGAGGAGGTAAAAATAGTAAAGGGGGTCACTGAACAAAATATTACATGGGACAATTTTCAGAGATTCTTTAAGGAGCGATATTTGACAGAACGCTTCTATGATGAAAAGGCAAAGGAGTTCCATGATTTGCGGTTAGGACAGCAGACTATGGACGAATTCATCACTCGCTTTACATCCTTACTCCGTTATGTACCATACATAAGGGAAGAAAAGGCAAAGATCCAACGATTTGTTAGCAGTTTGCCACCCTATATGCGAGAGAGGATTGAATTTGATAATCCAAAATCAATGGATGAAGTGATCCGCAAAGCTAGAATTTGTTATCAGCAAAGTAAACAGAAAGGAGAAATTACTAACAGAAAATGGAATGAGAAAAGAGGATTCAAGACTGGGGTAAACAGCAAAGGAAGTCGAGGCAATGGCAGTAAGGGAAATGGCAAAGGAGCAAGCAGCAGATTTGCACCAAGAACTGCATTTAAGTCAAGAAATACAAATGAGTCCAAGGTCAGCGAACAGCAACCTAAGTGGGACAATGACGGCACAGCAAGACCCCCGGTACAGTGCTGGGGTTGTGGATGACCTCATTACATTAAAAACTGTCCACAGCGAAAAGGAACTGAACAATTATCCGAAATCCATGAAGCGTCAACAGTGGGCGAGGTTGGTCGTAGTATACCCCGAATTAACGCAGCTTTGGAAGACCGTCAAGCGGAATACCAGCCAACAATGGTCGAGTTCGAAGGTAAAATTTCAAACCTTGCCATATCTGTTTTAATTGACCCTGGCGCTACGTTAAGCTATGTGAGTCCAAAGATAGTCGAACGTTGTAATTTAGAATCTGTCAAATTTAAAAATCCTTGGTTAGTGCAACTAGCTACTGGAGCCAAGCGACGGGTAACAGCCAAAATCAGCGATTGCTCATTTACCATAGCAGAGCAGCCAGTGACAGCTGATCTGAATGTACTCCCTCTTGGATCCTATGATATTCTAATCGGCATGGACTGGTTAGAAAAACACTGGTCATTAGTTGATTGCAAAACTAAAGTCATTTACTATCGAGACCAGCAAGGAAACAGGAAGGAAATGCAAGGAATTAAACAACCAGTGCAAGTCCGTTCGATAACTGCCAACCAACTAATGAAATGCATACGAAAGGGGTGCCAGGTTTACGCTATCCAAGTGGGATATGCAGATTCCAAGGATAAATCAGCTTCCTTGAATGATATTCCTATAATACAGGAATTTACAGATGTATTTCCAGAGGAAATTCCCGGATTACCACCACGAAGGAATATAGATTTTACCATTGAACTGGTGCCCGGGGCTGCACCAGTATCAAGAGCACCCTACAGAATGAGTACACCGGAGCTGACTGAACTGAAAATGCAACTGCAAGAGTTATTAGATAAGGAGTACATTCGCCCTAGCGTATCTCCATGGGGAGCTCCAGTTTTATTTGTCAAGAAAAAGGATGGTACCCTCCGGATGTGTATCGACTACAGACAATTAAACAAGTTAACCATAAAAAATAAGTATCCCTTACCCCGGATCGATGAACTGTTCGACCAAGTGAAGGGCGCGACAGTGTTCTCCAAGATCGATTTGCGATCTGGATATCATCAAATCCGAATTAAAGATGAGGACATCGCTAAAACAGCTTTTAGAACGAGGTATGGACATTATGAATTCGTGGTTTTTCCGTTTGGGTTAACCAACGCCCCTGCAACTTTCATGTGTTTAATGAACGGCATTTTTCATCCATACTTGGATCGATTTGTGCTAATATTTATTGATGACATATTAATATATTCACGCACAATCGAAGAACATCATGAACATCTCCGAATGGTACTACAGACCCTTCGAGAACATCAATTGTATGCAAAATTTAGTAAATGTGATTTCTTTAAGGAGGAAATCCAATATTTGGGTCACGTGATCACGAAGAATGGAATTGCTGTGGATCCAGAAAAGATAAAGGCCATAATGGACTGGCCTGTACCAAAAGACGTAGCAGATGTCCGATCTTTTATGGGATTGGCTGGGTATTACAGGGGATTCGTGGAAGGCTTCTCGAAAGTAGCTTTTCCCATTACCTCATTACAGAAGAAAGGGAGAGCATTCCATTGGACCCCAAATTGCCAGAAAAGCTTTGAACAATTAAAACATCTACTCACTACAGCACCAATTTTAAGTATAGCAGATCCTCATAAAGATTATGTGGTCTGCACAGATGCCAGTAAGGAAGGATTGGGAGGAGTCTTAATGCAAGAAGGAAGGGTAATTGCATATGAATCACGAAAATTAAAAGAGCATGAACAGAAATATTCTGCCTATGACTTGGAGCTAGCTGCTGTTATACATGCTCTAAAGATGTGGCGGCATTATCTTATGGGCAGAAAAATTTTACTGCTCACCGACCACCATAGTTTGACTAGCTATTTCAGCCAGCCTACTTTAAATGCTAGACAAGCACGGTGGATGGATTTTTTGAGTGGTTTCGATTTCGATATAAAACATTTGCAAGGAAAAGCAAATAGAGTAGCAGACGCTTTGAGCAGGAAAGTGCAAATTTTGTATGAAGTTTCCATTTCTGGATGGGAAAACCCCTTTTTAGACATAATAAAGGAAATTTCAGAACAAGATACAGAATATCAGTAGTTAAAACAGCAAATACAGCAAGCTGCTGAAAGGGACAGCCAACAAGAATATGCGACAGATGATGCGGGGATTGTCTACTTCAAGCAAAGAATATACGTGCCTAATCAAAGCAAAATTAAAAATCTGATTATGGATGAGTTCCACATCAGCCATTATGCTGGTCACCCGGGTTATCAAAAGATGATAACCGCAATCCGGAAGGAATATTTTTGGCCAGGAATGAAAAAGGACATTGTGGAATACTTGGCACGATGCTTAGAATGTCAGCAAATTAAAGTTGAACATCAGCATCCAGCAAGACTGTTGCAGCCCTTGCCTATCCCAGAATGGAAGTGGGAAATCATCTCCATGGATTTTATTACGGGATTACCTAGAACAAAGAAAAACAATGATTCCATTATGGTAGTAGTGGACAAATTGAGTAAGGCTGCACATTTCATTCCAGTGCAATCTACTTACAGGGCTGCACAAATCGCTCACGTTTTTATGCAGAATATATTCAGGTTGCATGGCCTTCCAAAAACAATAATATCTTATCATGATGTGAAATTCACATCAGTTTTCTGGAAGACATTGTTTGCCGATTTAGGTACTCAGCTAAATTTTAGCACAGCATACCATCCACAAACTGATGGACAGACGGAGCGAGTGAATCAAGTGGTAGAGGACATGCTAAGGGCTTATGTTATGCAACAACCCACACGATGGGAAGAATATTTACATTTGGTTGAATTCGCATATAATAATGGTTATCACACTTCAACTCAAATGAGCCCCTTCGAGGTTATGTATGGCCGAAAATGCCGTACCCCCTCCAGCTGGGGAGGACCTGAAGATAAATTAAGTCTAAGACCTGACATGCTTAAAGAAATGGAGGACATGGTAAAAAGAGTACGTGTTAATCTGAAGGCGGCTCAGGATAGACAAAAAAAAATTGCTGATCGGAAAAGGAGATTTAAGGAGTATCAGGTTGGGGATCATGTGTATATTCGAATTCAGGCCAAAAGAAGTACCCTGCAATGGGCTGGTTGCGCTAAATTGGCACCTAGATATTGTGGACCCTTTCAGATACTAGCAAGGATCGGACCAGTGGCTTACCAGCTGGCCTTGCCAAGTCACATTCGAGTCCATAACGTATTCCATGTTTCAGCCCTAAAGAAGTATGTGTATGACCCTAAGAATGTAATCCGATGGCAGGATATACAGGTGGGGTTACTGTTATAATTAAGATTCAAGCAAGAATCCTATTCGGAAGAAAAACTAACTTAAAAATTGTGTAATGCAGGTCGAACCGGAAGGAGAAGTGCTGGTCGAACCGCTGAGCATCCTCGACCAGAGAGAAGTGCAGCTGCGGAAACGAGTTATTACCCAAGTTAAGGTACAATGGCGGCATTTTGGCCCCGAGGAGGCCACTTGGGAAGACCAGGAATTGATGAAGAAAACATATCCAGACCTGTTCATGACTATAAGACACCGAGACGGTGTCCAATCTCAGGGGGAGGAGATGTAATGAGCAAACAGTTATATGAATAATTTTCTAAGTTACCATGTTGGGTAAATGTGAAAACAGGATTATTACTTTATTAATATGGAAATGTCATTTATTTGAAATTATGAATTAAGTGATATTGTAAATAACATTGTGAGGAAAAGTTATTTACTTCCTCTTGCTTAATTAAAAGAAACGGTTGCCAGCAAATAGGGGCAACCCTAACCACTTTTTCCTTGCCATAGAAATGGAAAGAGGAAAATGGGCCTGGGCTGTTAAGGAACAGACAGGGGAAAAGAAAAAGAAAAGCAAGCAAAAAGGAAAAGGGTACTATGTCTGGTGAGGATCAGATGGTACCAGCACTGTTGTGCATCAAACTGCACTGCTGTTAGCGTGCATCATCTTGCGGAAGGCAGTGGCCTGCAAGTGAGCTTGGGGGAGAGAATCAAGTCGAAAAACGACTGATCTCGTGGCTGGGAGGATAACAAGCTCTGTGGGAGTTTCTTCAGTTGAAAAGACAGAGAATCAAAGCAAGCACGGTACAGGTAAGTGAAATGTGTTTATAGTATTAGTGTAGTAATCATTTCTTCCTGGGAAAGAACTACTGATTATATGTAAAAATAAGACTCTATTGTTAATCTGTAAGATAGAGCTGTATTATGAAATCTATAGGAGGATAAAATAAACTGATAGGAAAACAAAGAAAAGATGCACAGGGTAATCTATCTATCTTTTCTTTAATAATTTATGACTGTCAGTTTATTCCCCAGTTTAATCGACCAGTAGCCGAATACAAGACCAGAAAGATAATAACTGGAATTTTAACGAATATAAAACAGAAAGAAGAATCACACTGTACCATCATCATTGCATAAATATAGTTGGATGTCATGTAATAAACTGTCATTTTGTCCAGATAATACATCAGAAAACGAATTGTAAATAAGTCAGTGATAAGCAACCAACGTTCGATACATAATAAAGATTCATTCATTAGGGATGGAGCCGAGGGGGTTTGGTTCCCTGGATTCTCAAAGTTCCGGCAATCACCGCAAGGGCATAAGAGACGGGGCATGATATCGCCCAGACCCTTCTCCAAAGGAGGCAGCAGAGTCGGCCGAGACATAAACTATAAAGAATAACCATGACAGGAAACAAATCACCATAACTATTCAAGCACCATGAAAACATATAGTACACCGAGTTTGATAGGACTCTGTCCAGAATGTCATTAACAGGGTTATATATATATATATATACAACATATAAAGCCGAGGAGCAGAGATAGCATCAAATAAATATATCTATGAATAATAGTCGCCCGAAAAACCTGAAGGCGTTCCACGGGACAAACCCTATCACGATAGATAACAATGATATAATTATTTTAGATTACGCACACAGGACCATAGGGCGGTGCGCTCTCAATACATAACAGGAGCATCCTTTTAAAAATTGAAATAAGAACATGCAGCAACGATATCAGGGTAAAGCCTTGTCAGCAATCATATAATGGAACGAACAATTACAGGAGAAGTTCTGTCGAACTGTGCGAACTCAGAAAATAACACTGATAGACAGATGCAATATAACAGTCAGGCGATATACTCATATAAAAGTCAATAATACACAGAATAAACCCTTAAGCTCATGCGGATACAGAAACTCGACATACCCGAGTAAATGTACAAACGATGGAAGGTAAAGCCGACTGGCTATTTTCATTACACTTATACAAGTTCAATAACGATGATTCACAGGTCTCTCGAGAGGAATCGAGTTGACCCAAGTACCAAACCCCAATCCTAGTTTTAACCAATAAAAACTACCCAAAACCGGAAATGACAAGATTAAACCCTCAGAAACCAGAGATGCCTTGCCGAGGGCGTCATAGCCCGGTCAAGCGTCAATGAAATTCGGCAAGACTCCTGACAGGAAGAAAAAAAAAACAGCATTCAGACCTAGTTCATGCTTAATGAAAACTGCAACTCAGAGGTTGGGTGTATCTTACCTGGTAAGCGGAGAAATCATACTCCTGAAACCTCCACCGCCAAGTCCTCGCCTCCGGTACCCTGGCAAGGTCATAGCACATAAACTGATTAAAAATAGTTAATAAATAATCAAACTAAATGAAAGTCATGTCTCTGTTGCAAGGAGAAGCATCACCGTTACCTGAGAAGAGCTCGGACAGTTTGAACCAGAAAGTTGGCTGTAACGATTTCGACGATGGCGGGATGCAAACCGGCGTAGTTGAAGGTAGTAGTTCATAGAACAGAGAACTGAATAAAGGATACCATAAGCAAGCGCAGAGGCAACCCGCGGCGGGAGGCGCTGCCTCGCCAAGACTATGCAAATGCCAATGAAACCCTAAACCCTTCCCTTTTGAACCGAAGCCTGTGATTTATCACCGTCGATTTCCAAGGGACAATCCTGAGCATTCATACAGGATAGGATCCCGAGGGTTCCCGGGCTAAGTCATGACAATTAATTCCATCAGCTACCCTGTTATCAATTCCAAGGACCGTATCAGTGGAAGCGCGTGGAGCGACCAGCTGTCCGTCCGGACAGAGAAGCATCACACAGGTGAGCAACCCAATTCATTGCCCAGTATTAAATACAAATTCCAGGTGAAGCGGACGTGGTAAGATGACGTGCCTCCAGTGCCAACTCATGGCTCTCACACATGAGATCATTGATTATAAATATAGGTGTATATTAACTCGAATCTTAATATAACATAGTAACCTTAATATGGAAGTTGTGACCTTATAATCGTACGTAGATTATGTCAATAAATATCAGGGTTAACAGCATGGTAAATAAAAAAAAAAAAATTATATATGAGGTTAGTGACAGTGGAGAAAGGTGGAAAGATAAGATTTAAGATACTTGCTATCAAATGGCTTGAACAGCGCCAAGTATTCCAGGCACTGGGAAGTTTGGAAGGAGATTTTCTAGGACCTATTTTTGATACTCAGATCCGTAACGAGATGGAATCTGAGAGCCCTAAGATGAATGTTGGGGGCGATGATGAAAATCTTACGGCTAATCCTGAGAATAACAATGAGAATCAATCAAAGAATGCTAATATCAATCCTGAGCATCTTCAGGTGAATCCTGATTTGAACCATGAAATGAATTCTGAGATGAATCCTCAAAAAGATACTGATGCAATGGATCCTTAGACCAGTCCTAAGTGTCTGAAGAGGAATTCTGAGATGAATCTGGAAACAAATTCTGAGAAAAATCCACAAAAAAATTTTGAGTTGAGAACTGAAACAATGAATCCTGTGATTAATCTTGTAGATCTTGAAACAATTTCTGAGACGAATCAGTCACAGAATGCTGAGATGTACACCGAGACAATGAATTCTAAGACCAGTCGTGAACAACTTCAGGCGTATGCTGAGATGGATGTGCAACAGATTTCTGACACTGAGATATTGAGCTCGACGGATGGCATGAATTTTAGATAACGTCAATGTGCCGGTGAAAATAAAATATCTGCATGCTACCAGCTCTCCAAAAAAATGGCGTGAGATGTGAATGTAAATAATGTCTCCCCTTTTCATTCTATTGCCACGATCATAATATAATTAATAGGTTTCCATGGAAGATTACCATGGAGTCAGTCACGCCCTAAGAACCATTGATGTTCTCATACCACATTAAACAAATAATGCACACTTACATTCATAAAACAAATATTAGAAATATAAAAAAACCAAACATGAGGCATGAGAGACTTTCATGTATTCTCTTATTCTCCTGAATTCCATTTTCATTATTAAAATAGTGTTTATAATACATATAAATACATGACAAAGTTGTTTTAAGATAGTGCATCTATCTTGAACAAACTTGGTTGAAAAAATATTTCAACAACACACTAATCTAGGAGAACTGGTTGGAGAGAATCTCTTATCCTAACTAAACTCCCAAGTTTGAGAACTAACTCCTAATTCTTAAGATTTGATTTATTAATTATGATTTTTGGATTTATAATTGGTTTATTATGAGAGTGAGGCTAACACTAAAAATAACTCCCCCAGTTGTTATTTTGTAATGGTTTGCACCATCAGATCGAGTGTTAGACGATTGTAGAATATTCTGTCACCAAATTGATACTTGATACAGTGTCAACAGCTGAATGATAAGACATTCCATATGACCTTACCTCCTCCACAATGGTGAGCTTAACCTTGGCATTTGTGTTTTCATATTACAAAGCAAACTCTTCTCCTAGGGTTTATAAGATAGTTGCATCCCGCCAACAAGCTCACGCAGTGGACCAAAGACAAGAGGAAAACCCTTGCAATAGCCCCATCTCAGAGCTCAAAGGCATGACATACAATAATGACAAGGTTTTCAAGCTCAGCCTTGCGTGATATTGTGATTTGGAATTTATGGTGTGATGTATTATTGGTTTAGAGGTGGTCCTTGAAGCGGTGCCTATGTACAAAAAAAAAAAAAAGAGAGTTTTTGTAGCGAGTTGTGGTAACAATTATGCTAAGGGTTCATTTGCACTGTGATGGGTGTCCCAGTTTAGTGAAGAAAACGAGGTTTCCTATTAGATCTGGTCCTTGAAGTTGCGTCAATGTACGAGAAAAATAAATAAATAAATAAATAATACTTTGTTTTTGCAGCCAGTTGTGTTAACAATTGTGCTCAGGGTTCACTTGCACTATGATGGGTGTGCCAAATTAGTGAAGAAAAAAAGGTTGCCTATTAAGGAATGGGAACATCCTCGTTGTTGGGCCAAATCTTTCCATTCTAAAGTTTAAGAAGAATGTATGAGAGCCAACTGTTGGAAAAACCATTTATAATTGCCTTGTTTAAGTGCTCAAGTTCAGCGCCAAATTTTGATTGTAGGAATTACTTTGTTTCAGAAATGTTGATGATATTTTGAATAACAAATGGTGGTCTGTGTAGGAAGGAAAGGTCGAAGAGAAGGAACAAGGAAGGGCAAGAGTCATAAAAAGGAAGATGGGCCTCTCACAGTAGTGATAAAGGTGGACATGCATTGTGAAGGTTGTGCTAGAAAGGTCAAGAAGTGTGTTAAAGACATGCTAGGATTATATGCACATTGAATATTTGTTGGTTTTCATGATTTGAGTCCTTGAAGTTGCACCAATGGACATAATTTTGAAAAGAACCCGCTCTATTTTTGCAACCAGCTGTCATAACAATTATGCTCAGGATTCATTTGCACTGTGATGGGTGTGCGGGAAAAAGTGAAGAAAACTATTAATGGATGGAAATTTGAAAAGAAACCACTCTGTTTTTGCAAGCAGTTTTGGTAACAATTATGCTCAGGCTTCATTTGCACTGTGATGGGTGTGCCCCATCGGTGAAGAAAACTATCCTCATAGTGAAAGGTATT
The DNA here is from genome assembly GCA_000404065.3 of Pinus taeda. Taxonomy (NCBI): domain Eukaryota; kingdom Viridiplantae; phylum Streptophyta; class Pinopsida; order Pinales; family Pinaceae; genus Pinus; species Pinus taeda. The sequence continues at coordinate 81,121 of APFE030076449.1, read as the reverse complement.
GTGTTCAATTCCTTATTCAATGTTGTACACATTGGGAATGATGAGGTGGTCCAGGCCAATACTGGTGAAATGTGGCAATTTTAAAACCATTATATAAGAGGCTTTATAAATAGATTTTGTCCCATGACAAGTCACTATTTCTTTAAAGTTATTTATTTATTTTCCATAGACAAAGGTTTTAGCATTTTCATCGTTCTGACTAGCAATATTTTTTGCAATGTTTTCAAGAGATGTGATTATTCAATAATCAATTGCATCTGGGGCATCCAGCTGTAAGTAGTCCATTTCTAGGAGATCCGTGAAGGGAATATTTTTCCTAGTATCTTAGTGTTTATATCTCCATAGGGATCACATGAAGTTTGCATCAAGGATAGGGTTCCCTTGGAAACTTGAATGCCTTGCAGATCGTTTTTTGTGCTCCTTGTAGTTGTTCAACTGGATCTATGAATGCAGGTGCCCTGTCCTATCTTATAGTTACATCAAACACCAGAACCATGCTGCAAAGTTCAAGCTTCAAAGGGAACTATATCCCTGCTATTTCATTTTTCATATGTTTTCCTTTGTCTGCCTAGTGTTTCAATCTTATATTATTTCACATTTTAAATGTTTATTTTTTATGATTTATTTTAAATTTCAAGCTCGTCAAACATATTTTACCTTGCCTTAGGAAACTGTAAAATATCCCATGTCTAAGCTGCATTTCACAGTAGACATAGGATGACCATTTTTCTTTGTCAAAAAAGAAATCAATGTCAAGTAATGTTATTTGATTTTGGAAAAGCTAAAACTGTAAATTAGAAAATGAGAAATAATTAATGTTCAAATAGAATCTTATTTTTCCTTTCACCTCTTGCAATTGATTGCTCCAAAAAATTTTTTTTTATTACTTATCAATTGAAGAAAGGTTTAATTTTTTTTAGAGTTTATTTTCTGGTGCAAAAAGAACTGGTTTTAAGCTTTACCTCTATACAATTTATAAATGTTTAAATACACTATTGAGCTTCGTGTTAATTTCATATGAAATTGACTCCTTCATAGTTTCAATTCTGTATATATATACTATAGATGCAAACTAGAATTCTTTGTTAAAACAAGATATTCAATTTTGAGAAAACTACAATTTTCTATTTAACATTTACTTAAGATCTGATGAATGTTGTTTGGATAATGTTAGTAGTTTCACACATTAGTTGTGTTCACTGACCTCTTGCGAATGCAATACAATTTATAAGCACAATAGTGGTTGGAACAGTCAACCTGGGTGTTGCATGGTGGATGTTAGGATCAACGAAAGATATATACCAAACAGATCTTTTGGTTGCAAATAGCCCATGGACATGTCCTGGTGATCGTTTGTTTTTTTATTCATCAGTGATATGGGTTTGGTTGGTCCCAAGAGGACTTTTGGCAAGCTTGGAATATATATCCCCAGTTAAATTGGTTCTTCTTAGGTGGGGTAATTGTTCCAGTTATTGTGTGATTGGCACACAAGGCCTTTCTAAAGGTCAAGTGGATTCCTTTGACCAACATGTCAATTATGTTGGCATCTACAACCATGATGCCTCTAGCAATTGCAGTCAATTACACATCCTGATGATTGTTGGGACCATTTCCAACTATTTTATCTTTAAATATCAAAAGAGGCTTGGTGGCACCGCTACAATTATGTACTCTCTGCATGCTTGGATGTTGGTTTCATCTTTACGACTATACTTTACATTGGGTCTTAGTAGCACATCCATAAAATGGTGGAGAGAAGGTGAGGAGCATTGTGCTTTGGCGAGCTGCCACACTGCAAAGGGTGCCAAGGTGGATGGTTTTAAGATAAATTTCCCCTTAAGTGATTGAAATATTCGCACATGATGCTTTACATATTGAAATATTTGCACATGATGCTTTGCATATGCTACACTAATGTTCTCACATTTATTTACTCATCAAATGCTCAACCTAAAAGTATGACTCATATAAGTGTAGATATTAGTGTATGATATAATTGTAACATTGTATAACTTTTGTGTGCGGAGGATGACTTCTAAAATTATTATTTTTTAATTGTTGGAGTAATTACCACACACTTTATTGGGAATCAATTACTTGGATTAACTACTACTCTAGGAACATGGGACTAACTGCCTATTCAAGGTAATGATAACGATTTGGAAGCTTACCAAAGCTTGTGGGTTTTGGTCCAAGGGAGATTCTCAACATTGTATCAGAGGCTTGGCCCAAATTCAATTCTCAATTCTCAGGTTGCATTTAAGAGGGGTGTTGAAGTAATTCTCATACTCCATTTGGAATCAATTACTTAGACTAACTGCTCAAATAGAAACATCAAACTAACCACCCACTCAAAATAATAATAAAAGTTTGGAAATTTATAACAATTAAATTTTAGAAATATACTTCACATATTTAATTAGAAAATCACAAAAGAAATTTAAAAAAAAAAATATATATATATATATATATATATATATAATTATCATCCTATAAATATATAGCTTCCATTGAACATCCAACCATTTGAAAGTCCTAGCATTACATTAGTAAAGTGTTATTATTGTACAAACTATCATGTTTTGTAATCGTTTGTAACTTTGTTATGCTTATTTTTCTTTATACCATGTACAACATTTTTAGGTGTTGTACCCTCATTGGATAAATACAAATACATGAATTTATGAACTAAGTTGTATTCTAGTGGGAATAATGTCATATTCCTATCATAAAAATTCACCATTCAGATCTTTATTATTTTTTTGGCTGGAACGTTATCTTTTTGGCTACTCATTCCATTTATGTGAATAAATGGATTACAAATATGTATATATATATATATACACACAACTCTCACCTATTAGGTCATTTTTGTTTCATTTTTCTCATTATTTTAGCCATAGAGACATATACTCACTTCCCCTTGTGCATTCAATTGAAGTAATATAACTTATCTTTATTATAAGATTTCATGAAAAAATCAATAATTGGTGCAGAATCGAAGTGTATTAGGGTTTTTTTAGGGTGTTGAACCTATATATACAGTGAAAGGGTTTTTTTAGGGTGTTGAACCTATATATACAGTGAAAAAACCAGTGTAAATAACACAAATCAAGATTTCACCTCATATTTTTTCATGTGATTTCGGCACAGAAAGTCTAAAAAAATGCACTAAATACAACTCCATAAATAATTAATTCACTTTCTCAATCATTAAATTCTCTCTTACTCTCCTTAAGTTGCAATAGTATGTGAGCTTACTTTGTGGTACTATTCAAAATTAGCCATTCAAAATTCAAGTTCAAGTGTGATTCAGGGAAGGTTTTTTTATGTTGCTTGTAGATTAGTGAATATCTTGGAATTTGATGATTAGGAGAGTGCTCAAATAATTAGCCTTTTTCAACATATTTGGGAAATTTACATCTATAAAATTACATAGGTAACTAGTTGTTATATCTGCAAATGATTCACATCCACTCTCAACCCAATACACCTGTCACCTAAATATCCCTCTAAATAATTCATTCCACAACTTGAGGAATTCATGTGAATACAAACTCTTAAAACCCTTAAAGCTATACATGTCTTCGAACTTCCTATAAAAATACCTGGGACAAAAACCCCTAGAACTTTCACACTCTCTTGACTTCTTTCCTGGCTTGATCTATACTTTGACCTGCCTTTTTAAATCTAAAAACCGCTGCACACTTCTCTCCTTGCGCTGCTCCAATTTCGTTTGACAATGATTCATTGCGCTCCTACTTCCAACAATATTGCCCCGGCTTTGTTTGTTTGTTTTTTTTAATGTAGCAATCGTCCACTCATCTGCAACTGAGCTCATTCGATGTATGTGGCCCCTGAGTCCTCGGCGTTCCTAGCCATCTGCACCAAGTTCCAACTGCCTTCCACTCCAATTTCTTCTCAGTATTCACGTCACAGAACGAACCTCCATTCGCTTATGTCATGGAAGATATCCAAGTTGCTAGTCTTTTCTATGGTCAATGCAGCACCATCTTGGCAGTCGCGTCGTCTCATCAGTGCGGATTTAATATTCTGCAATCATTCCTCGTTGCGTTTTCTTTCTAGGGTTTTTCCAAATCTACTTCTGCTCTGGCGATACCTACGGCTATGCACATCTGTCCACAGTAATTTCTGGACGCTCACAGGCAATTTCTTAATTAATATCCTCTGCAACTTTGATATTAACGTCACCGCCACCGTCTAAATCTGCCACTTGGAGATCCTCCACCTGAGACTGCTCTGGCACCCATTGCCGCAATAAGCTGAAGTGGTGTTCTAGTATCCCCACTTACTGCAACATAGTCTGCTAGCACTTTCGCTTAGCACTAACAGCAGCACCATACTCATCCACACAGCCATGAGAGCTAATAATCACGGACCTCCCCATTGCTCAGGACTTGCACATTGCAATTTAATTCCATTAGACATGGTTGCATTTCTGAAATTGAGAGTAGGGATTAAGGGTTTTATATATAGGTATAATGAACGATTCTTATGTTGATACATTTTTAAATTAAAAAGACAGCAGTGAGGGCATTATTTACCTGGTTCATTTCTGAAAAGGGAGGATTACTTGGCTCAATTTCTGAAAAGGGAGGATTTTTTTTATGTGTTTTATCGAATTTAGAGGTTGGTGATTGATATTTCCAGAAAAATCGCGCAAGGTAGATTTTACAAGGATCTCAACTCTGGAGGGTGTGAAGAGAATTAACCATAAGGTGCTTATGTTCCAGTTACTCAATCACCTAAATTTATGGAGGTAGAGTATGGTTACGGGAGCACACGACAGTCGTGACAAAATCATAGAGGAGCATGCACAAACTAGCTAACTGTCCATGCCCCCTTCTTTGTGGTTGTGTTATAGTGTAGTTAGCTACAATAACAGAGTTAAAGGTGTGAATTCAAAGGAAGTGGGATTTGTTGGGTTTGATATTTAGGATATGGCGAGAGCGATCAGTGTCTAAACCACTGGCAGTTGCAGCGGCATGACAAGCATCCAAACAGCAACTATGTTACAGGAGGCTTCGTTGCCTAGAGGGGCTCACTTAACATATTGGTAATTTCAATTATCCATGACCCATCATGTAGCGCAACAGCGTGGTCTTTAATTATCTGAAGGTACTATATTTATCTGGTTTAGTTGTTTGTTCTTGATGAATTGTGGGGAGCCTCAATGAAGAGGTGGTCTCTAATTATCTCAAGGTATTGTATTTATCTGGTTTAGTTGTTCGTTCTTGGTGAATTATGGGAAGCCTAAGTGAGGAGGGGCTCTCAGTGACGAGGGGTTTTCGCCGCTCATTAAGGAGAGAGGCACTTTGGTCTTAAATTTACATAAAAGATTGGAGTTGTTTTAAAAGAGATTTTTTGGAAGCTTTTCTGGTGGGTTTTTCTGGTCAAAATTCGGCAGCAATTTATTGAAATCTCAAGTTTGATAGTTAATTTATGCACAATCAAAGCGTCCCACGGGTTTTTCAGGGTGCTGAATCCAAATATAAAAAACCATTTTAAATAATACAAATCAAGATGTGACCTCAATTTTTTCTGCGGTATTCCAAGTCACTGGAATCTCCAAAAAATCTCACTAAAGACAACTCCTAAAAGATTAACAGTAAGCATTCCAAATATAAAAAACCATTTTAAATAATACAAATCAAGATGTAACCTCAATTTTTTTTGCCGTATTCCAAGTCACTGGAATCTCTAAAAAATCTCACTAAAAACAACTCCTAAAAAATTAAGAGTAAAGAGAGCCTTCTTCCTTATAAATTATTATATTTCAATAATCTTACAATATTTCTAATAAATTTCAATTTAAGAAAAAAATTTATAATATCATGTCATTTTTTAAATTGGGCGAGGAGATTTAATTTTCTCCAAAATATTCAATCAATCAATTATTATAAGCCCAAATATTATTACAAATTGGGTGTACTCTTAAAGTCATTATTAGTGTTAAATTCCAGTAGAAAAATTAATTAATGCCCAATTCTTTACATGAATCTTTGTCAGCTGTAGTAGGATGTGATGAACAAGATGCAGAGGAGGAGCAACAAGAGGGACACACGTAAGTTGGCAGGGCTCGCGCTTTGGACTTTGAAATGTTGAGGCAGGAGGTGTGATACCAACGTTGACAGGAGTTGCACTGTATCATCAATAAATCAGGATTGTATATTGACTCACACACGCAGTACCGCTCCATCGTCTGATTGTCCATGGCCACGCACTCGCGCGTAACGTGGTTGTAAAAGAACCTGTAAAAGTATTCGTGGGACCCTCTGCTGTGAACCCCCTGGTCGTACGCCTCCACGCTATCGTAAACAGTAACCTTGTCCACCAGGGAGTCCAGGTGGATAAGTTCGTGGTGACAAGAGGCAATGAGCTCCGCCTCGCTATGGTGCTTTTGGCGGCCTTGGGGGGTCTGCTCGGGTCTGTAAAACAAACACACCTTCACTTGTGGGATGTCGTCTATCATGAGACGTAGGACTATCTCGCCCACCCACACCTCCTGCCCTAATTTGCCCTTCATTTTGAAATGCGCTTTGTCTCCTGTTTTCACTGCCACGTTTGTTCCCGGGTACACCCACGCCACCCTGTCCGGCCCACATGAAGTGCACCTCTGCAAACCATCAGATTTTATAACCTTTTTCTTATTTTCGTCTTCGCTTGAACTTCTTTTTCTCTTTAGGGATTGGGTCGCCTTGGTGTCAGCTGATTTGTCATCCTTACTCTTATTAGTGCGCTCGCGCCTCCTGCCCACTGTTTCCTTGCGCTTGCTGCCAACTGATTTCTCTTCCTTACTCTTACTGCTCTCGCGCCTCCTGCTTTTCTCCTCCTTACTCTTACTGCTCTCTCGCCTCCTGTCCATTGCCAGCTGTATTCGCTGTCAGAGATCATTCAGTCATCGTCACTCAGATTTCAACCATACTCAAACTTCCCGTGCCCCGTTTTATATAAAATGTTTGGGTTTGTTCAAACACGAAATATACATTATTACGCATTGTACGAAACGCCGACACCTCCGCGTTGCGTCAACCGTCGCTCCCCTGCTTTGAGTTTATTTTTTAACGTATGAGAATTCAATCATTCATTTTTTTTACCTATTTTCATGGAAAAATATAAAACACAAACCCATTAAAATGTTCATTGTATCTGAATATATCTACCGTGAGTCAATATCATTACTCTTTGTTTTAATTGAAGAAATGGTATATGGAGCAGCTCTCACGGAGAGATAGTTTTGCTTAGATTAAACCATGAGATCAAGATTCCAAAACCTACCTAACTATTAGAACATAACGTTGAAAGTATAGAGAATACCATAACTTATCACTGCTACATGCCCAAAAAA